>JAQIWN010000748.1:0-27483 GCA_034699025.1 Entomobrya cf. arborea Gr-Col-00668
TCTCTAATTAACGCAGTCCCTTCTAGGATCAAAAAATTAATTAACGCAGCTGCGATAATTAGCGAGAATACGGTATTTCAGGATTATTTTTAGTCAATATAATTTAAACTTAGGTACAATTAATCATTTAAGGTTAAAATATGAATTTATCAATGTCAAATAATTAACATATTTCCCGGTAATTTATTTAGTTAGTGATTATTCTATGTTTCGGATTTTATCCGAGTCAAACGTTGGTCTGAGATTTATAAAATTCGATCAAATAATGTTGTTCGTCAATACAAATGGGATTGTGGTCTTTTTTTACCTTCAAGCTTCTTAGCTTTCAACTTGGATTAATTTAGGATTTCGCAACGTGATGTTATGAACTTCTGTTGATGGTATTAAATCTAGCATACCTACCTACCTATTCAAAGCTAGCCAAATCGTTTGCTCCACTATTTTGTCTAGCTCTTAAATTTATTGGTTTCTTTGCAGGATTTCCACAACACAATGATTGTAGAAAACATGACTTTACTTTTCGGTTTTATAATGGATTAAATTTCGAGTATGTAGCATTTTTCTATGATTCGAATAGATAATAGCATATTATTAAAAAAATTAACTGTTTAAATTTGACTTATTTTATGTATTGTCGTAACATTTTTTTTAAACTGAACATATGCCTTACTTGTTCCACCCTATATATTTATGAAATAAAAATAAATATGAAAATTTATAAATGCAATTAAAGTAATTGTTTTGAAAGTCCGATTGCTTTACGTGTGCCCACCTTTTGTGAATAAATGACAGGACAACTGTTCACAACATGATATAGTTCAAGAAAATAAAGTCATTTAATCATTTGAGAAATTTTTCGAATGGTATGTTTTTCTTGCAAAACAAGCCAAACAAACAAACATCCAATGTTTTAAGAATAACTTTGTTTTAGACTAAAATATGAAGGCAAAAGCTCCGCTAATAATAAAATCATGGATAAGTAACAGTAGATTTAATAGTTTCTCTGCCTTATCATGCACTTTTTCACCACTGTCGTTTTACTACAATGTTTCATTTGTCCTCTTCTTTGTTCCTTTTCGAGTAAAATGGAACCCAAACAACAATTGTTTTATTTTCAAGACCAACATTGTACACAGTGTAAGCTCTCTATAATACAAGCAAATAGTATTTTCAAATATATTTCAATAATTCTTTTGTTCACGATTTGTGATTAACATGTTTTCCATAGATAATATGTGGATGTCTTCACGTTTATGCGCTACGAGGAAACGTTATTCATCAATTGGAATTATTTGAGAAATTGAAGAAAATGGACAATCAATTACTAGTCTCAAGTTTTTTGTTCCTAAGCTTTTTTGGATCTCTTTTAATGAGCATATTATTCTTGGAACGTGTTTGGTTTAAAAGAGAAAAAATTTCAAAGCTCCTTCATGCGACCAAAATTCCTTCACATTCTATGCAACAAGATGCTTCAAAGTGGAAACTTGCATGCATAATTCTAAATATTCTTTCATTATCAGTCCTATTATATATTTCATACCACACGTTCATTTTGTCAATGAGCTCCATAAAATACGATACATTTTACACGGTGTTCACGACAACGTTCTGTTTGATTGTCAAATCAAAACTAGTAACATTTTACTGGCTAACTCGATTAGAAGTAATTTTAGTATTCATGACATCTTTTCTAATGGGTCAACAAACAAAAACTGAGATTGCACTAACACAAGGCAACATTTACAAATGCTTAGAAATATATCAGAACTTGGTGTGGAAAATTGGCACTATAAACAAAATATTTGGAAATTATTTTCTGGCGTACTATTTAGATGTCATTGGCTACTGTTGTGGTATTCCATCAATACTAATGAACTATTCCAATGTTCTACAGTACCCCTCAACGCTTTTCGTCAGCATTACTTTAGATACAGCTGGTTTGTTAATTGCTGCGGAATTTTACTATTCTATACAACATTCATTTACAAGCTGGCATGAGTATCATTCTCGTAATAAATCTTACACATTTTCTGTGATAAATTTGAGTACAACTTGTGAGAAATGCAAGCAAGTTTCTACAACACTGAAAGCAGTTCAACTGCTACTACAGAAAGATGAGATTGCAAATATCAAGCGAGAATTTCAATATGAATCCCTCGCGTTATCTTGTAGGTTTTTTAGTATTACATACGGATTCCTTAAGACGGTAAATGGCTGTAAATTATTGATATATCAGTATTACTATGAAATTATGATGTGATAAGAATTAAATAAATTTTATCTATTTTTCAAATCTTAGACGCTCGGTATACTGGTTACGTACACAATTATAATTATTCAAACCGGAAAAGGGAAAAATGATTACCAGTACTAGGCTAACATCTGAATTATTTGATCAAACTTGGACTGGATCGATAAATAAAACACTTAAGTGATGAAAACATTAATCTCTATCAAATTTAACTTGATGCTATGAAGGCGAATGTAATCAATCATTTTTTTAAGCATTTGCTGAAAATCATGAGACCAAAAGAATTTTTGGCTAAACCAGAAACAAATACGAATTCATTAAAACCAGATTGTTCACTACCACTTTCCTTTTATTACACTTTTTCCTATTTTTTTATTTGTTGTCCTATTTCGTGTAAAATGGAATGAGAATAGACATATATACGAGTTTACTTCTAACAAAATCAAGAGTGTAACTGTGCAATTGCCCAACTAACTTGCATTGTTTTATATTATACACAAATCTAAACTTTACATCAATTTAATTTTTTAGGTTATCTGTGCTTGCTTTCATGTATTCATCCTTCAAACATTACTTGTGATACAGTTACGTATGCGGTTATCATTATTCAAACTAGAGACAATAGTTAAAGTTATTTGCAGAAAGATTATTTTGGATTCATTTTCGAAGCAAAATGAGTTATGATTTTTGTTGAAGGGAACAATGTTCTTATTTGTGTTGACTTTCTGCTTTTCTTGTTAGCGAAGTTCACCAATACACATTAACCATTTGTCGTTACTCGAATTGAAACCTAGGCAATGTACGTGAAGTAAAACAAATTGTAAAATTCAAAACGACAAGCAGATTGGTTAGTAAGAAAATATTTTTTTCATATTTTATTGATTATTCATCACAATCAGAACGCTTAAGGTACCTAGAGACACTCCACGAATAAACTTTAGAGTCGATATTTTTCTCATGGCGTACACAGTCTGAAATCTAATAGAAATTGTTCTGCAGGACTTTCTAAATTTATTCATAATTTTTCTATCAGATTTTAATTTCCAAATATGAGCATTGTATTTCCAGGAGTTTAATATTTCCTTTCCCTTTAAATCCAGTATACCACCCATCGTTAATATTAACAACCAAGAAACAAACACCACTAGGCCTACGAAACCAACAAATAATAATATATTCTTTTGTTGAATTTTACTGCTGTATCGTAACAAAAAACAACTTGCATAAACCACAGATTTTCTAATTAGAATTTCAGCCCAAATCAAAATATACTCTATAACTTCAAGTGCCTTTTCGTTTAGCAGATATGCAGATCTGTACTCCAACATCAATATATTTACATTAGATCTCAAGTGGCTTCTTGACTTATACAAACTTTTTGCTTTTCCTACACAGAGATCATTTATGACAAACGGAACATAGTAAATGCCATATAAAAGATATCCCGACAAAAGTGTAAAAATCATGCAAACAGTTGCAAAATAATTGTACACTTGCAGTAGAAAAATCGAATAAAACAATGATTTAGACACACAAGTTATTTTGAAGTCGCTTTCCAAAATAATTGATGTAAGATTAGTAGGTAATGTTGGCGCAAACAATAATACCGAAAAGCCTCCCATAAAGGTGAGTATACCAGCATTCACAACAAGACCCATTAGTAGATCTAGCAGTAAGGTGTAGCGATTACTGTCTGGATCATGATTTGGGAAGTAGATTTCTGTGAAAGTATAAAACATTCTAGTAAAATAATTCCGTGGAGATAATGAAACTTGATATATTTGTTGCCAAAATTTGTTTCTTACTGTTTATACGACGCAAATATATGAACAATCCATTTGTTTCCCTAATAACCGCTTCTATAAAGTACACTTGTACAATCCAGTATTGCATTACCACTGACATAATTAGGAAATACACAAAGCATATATTGAATTTAGCGTAATCTGTTGTGAAGAACATGAATCTTATGCACTGAAGTGCTACAAATATATAATACAGAATGAATATCGCAAAGTTAAATAAAAATTTCTGATTTCCTTCGGCGCTAAGTTTCCGAATGTTTCCATCTATGGTGTCCCAACCAAAGCCTACTAGGCCAAACTTAGCTGCAATTGGTAAGTAAATGCGTAAAACTGTATAAACTCGACTGCTTATCATTATATTCACTTTTGATGCTGCCCCGGCAGCATGTTTTTTTTTAAGTTTGAGTACTAGTGGACAAGTATTTTTCCAGTTAAATTTGAAAGCACTTTATATTTTACACGAAGTGAAAATATGTTCAGGTCAAAAACGAGGTTTTAAATAACTACAAAAGTTTTATTAGTTGACAAATAAATTAGCTAAAAGCTTGGAAAATGGATAGTTTCATTTTACGAAATTACTTTAATTTGACAAAAAGCTTCCGCTAGTTTTCGTGCAGTTAAAATAAAATATACATAGTCGGTTTCATAGCTACTTGGGCACATTCAATCACTTATATATCCACCACATTAGCCAGTTGCCCTGTTTTATAAAAAAAATATAGAAATAAGTCTAACTGAAATCTCTGCCAAAAAATTTTTCCAGCTGTTTGAATTTATGAACAAATGGGACTTGTTTTTGGCGTAGAATTCTATAAATACGGCAACTTTTATTGACGACCTTTCTTTCATTGGAGTGGTTCATCTGGTTTTAGTTCTTAGCTCTTAACTGTAGTACTTATATGATAATACCTTGGAACGATATTAAGTTGGATTCTTATGCAAAATTGAAAAGCAGGGGAAAATTGAGGCATTGATTTAAAATTGATTAGTAATCAGAAATCTCTCAGGAGTAATAAAACGGACTATGTATCTTAATATATGTTACAAACTTCTAAATGGGTTTCAGACGCAATAGTGATTTATCGAACAATTTTACAAAATTATCTTTTGAACATAAACACTACAACATATAAGTTTGGGCACAAATCTATCAAGTAATCGCATAAAATTTATGTTGATACTGGTATTTGTTTTCTAAAAATTGAATTATTGATTGTTAAAATACCAATTTCAGTAAAATCCAGCTATAATTGTCTCAACTAAAACCAAATACTTTGTACTTAGGCAGTTTATGTTCAAAATTTTAATCACACTTTAATAATAAATAAGTTGTCGTTTTCTGCTAATTCTGGCGATCTATGTCATTAACCTAAGTTTGCATATTTTGAGAAAAATAGGCGTCATGCCAGACCATACCAGAAAAGTAGCTCACTTATTTTTAATGGTGGTAAACGCTTATTTCCAATCATGATAAATCTTCAAACAACATAACATAAGCATTTACATTTACAAGCTCGAAAAACTTTTTTTGTATATCGAGAAGGGACATTTTGAAGGTTCCACTTGCGGATATTTACTTGTTGTTTCAATAACTATACCAAATGATGTTAAATTATTATTTGAGTAAAATTAGTGATGAATTTTCATTCTCGTATCTTTTACTGAAATTCAGACGTGTTTGTTTGCTTGCATCACATAATTATTTCGCCAGTGCTCTATAAAAATTTGAAATCTTATTAATAAATACATTTAAAGTTACTTCCAAATTGACAAAAATGATTTAGGACAGTTAAAAAATATTAGATTGATGTTGAACTTCCGAAATGACATTCTGTTTGCAGGATTGCAGATTTATTAGCTCAGATCCCAAGAGCCAAAATGTATTATAAAGTCTATAAAGTTGATTTACGAAATAACTCAAAGCTATCTACTTTATATGGAATCACTTCGCCTACTGACGTTAAAAATTTCAGCAGTTTTCGTGTTTTCCGGTTTCCTAATTTTGGCTTTGTTTTGTAAAAAAATGCACAATTCGTAAAAGCTTTAAAGCATTTATGCTAAAACGCAAACGGTTTCTCATTCGTTTTGCCAGAACCAACTTTTCAACCTTACTCAATCCATAAAACTTTATAATATTTTCCATCCCAAGTAATATAAAAGAGAGGCCGGTTATGCCAATACAGGTACTTTTACAGGACTTTCATTTATTCCAGAACAGGTAAGCATATAGAAAGAGTCTAGCAGTTTGCAAAGTAGTCGGTAAATATAACTCAGTATATTATTTCCATTTCTACTGAAGGAGTAAATTAACGTCACCTTCATCCAGGTTAAAAACGCTAATGTCCAAGAATCGACTTGCATTGGCTTAATCCAAGTATCGTAGGCCAAACTATTTGTTGTGTTCCTCTGTTTTGTATCCAAGCAGTAGTGGTAATTCCACCCTGAATATTATTGTAAATACATTCCTGCAGACCAATAAATATTAAAGTTTGGGCATTTGTCACTTCCGATGAAGCAATTTTCCTGAAAACTTGTAAATGTTATGTAACTTAAATTATGGATTTTTGCTAACTCATTTGTCATTCTTTGTTTTGCCCAACAGTAGTTTGCATCATATAAAAGTTTGTAGTTTCAAGTCATAAATGCACTGTCGCATGAAAAGGTTTTGTGCTGGTTTTCAGCAAAAAAGTTCCTATGTGTGTGAGGTATGCGGACTGAGAATTCTTTGTTATTGGTAGTCCAAAAGTATTTTTAGTGAAAAGAAATTATATCACTTTTAAAATATTTCACGGTTGGCTTATAATATTGGTCGAAATAGATTGTATTTTTGGCACAGTAGTCATTGCTTAGTACTTTACTTTGGATTAGTTCTCCAGTTTGCGAAATATGAGAGATTTAGAGATGGCATATCGACGATTTTGTTATATGGCTTGCATGTTATTTCATAAGTCTTGTCGTTATTTTGACACAATCCAACCCAATCATCGGACCAATTCGTGTAATCCAAATACTCTCTAGAAATATAATGGTTTATTTTTGTCATATTGACTCTCACGTTTTCAAAATAACGTTGTTTAAGTACTAACTGTAAGTTCACTCAACCATCGCTTAGCAAATCGTGTTTTTCTACTTTCTACTTTAGGTCAAATCTGAAACTATTTGAAGTGGGTGCCGATAATATGCCAGAATCGAATCTTTTGCCTGCATATCTTGTCGAATATTTTTTAGTAGTCATGCTTAAAATTGTCGAATTCGTATTGCTAGTAGATTTTACAATTTTAGTGCAAAATTCAAATAAATGATTGGATCACCATAAGCATTGTTTCGGAATCAGAAATAAGGAATTAATGTTTTCTAAACTTACGCAAAGCGTAATGATTACAAATGCCGAATGTCTACGCTTGTTATTATTAAATGCATCCATGGAAGTTCTGAAATCTAAGCTTAATATTGAGGTGGTAAAGCCAGAGCTAGGTAATTTCAAGGTTCAATGTACTAATTTATGTTTTCGTGAAATTAATCTCAAGTATGATTCAAAGTAATGTATTAAATGTGTAAATCGAGTGATGGCGGCAAAGAGTTGGTCACGTAATTTAGAAAAAGCTTACATAATTCAAAAATAAATACTTCATCAGGTTATCTTTAGTGCACATTAAATGATTCATGTATCTGTATTGACTAACATCTGATGAATATACTTGAAGTTTTTGAATGTAATTTTTCTGAAAAAAAAATGTACCGCCACATGAAGTTAACCCACTCTAGATCAGGACAAAACTAGTTAAGAAATAACTGATAATGTTTATAACTTATACTAAAGTTAAATCACTAATAAGATACAACAAAACTTGTGTTAAAAGCCCTCGATTCAATACCCGAAACCTTGTTGCCACTCTTGGAAACACCAGTAAAATTAAATAAATTGTATTTATTTTAACAAAAATTATTCGAATTTACTTGAACAAATTCTGCTACTGTAATTCAGTTAAAATTCTTTCGGTTACTGGGCCATTTAAGAACATATATATATTCCAACCGATCTCAAAGTTTTCTCTTGTTACAGAGTCATAAAACTGTGTCATCAATGTTAAACAATAATCTAAAAAAGATATTATTGAATATCAAATGTGATTATGTTGACATGTCGAAATAAATGTTGTATGATTTAACAGTTTGTAAATAACGACATGAATTAACTTTTAATAAGGCGAATAAGCATTGAATTTTAGAATACAGTAACTATATAGGTATATGATTCTTAATTTCCCCAAAAAAACCAATGTATCAAATACTGGCCTATGAATTCAACCAGCTACATATAAATTTTGGCAGGAAGCAGATTAGATCAAAACAAGAATAACTAATTTGTTTGTTTTTGTTCCTGCTTCACAGTAAGGTTATTCTCTGAACAAGCATTTTGATATTTTAATTACCATGATCACTACTCAACCACGATGTACATTGAAGTTTAAACACGACTTATGAATAATGTGTGTTGAACTATGTATATAAATGTTTTTGTTTGCTTGCTTATACTTGTTTGTACGGAATTACTTTATTACAAAATACGATGTTTTTAAAAAGGTCAATTATTGGGGCAAATCCAAACATTTTGCTGAAAACAGGGTAAATCAGCTCCACTTCTGCGATCGATCAAATATAAATGTTCAAGTCAGCAAATTGTTTTTGTCAACTTGGTCCACTAACATCAAATCTAACTAGAAATATTCAAATACCTACACCTGTTTTGAGATATGTTTTTCCTTTACATAAATGTTCCAAAAATATTGTTTTTGTTTAAGAGAAACATCTTACGTATTCAAATTATCACCACTGTGTTCTTTTTAACTGCAAAATTATCATCAAAACAATGGCTTACGTTGTTGTTGTAACAAACTTTCAGGTTAAACGTATTTCGAAGTTTTTTTTTGGAAAAGTTGAGTGGGGTTTTCCAGGTTTTTATTAAATTTGTACATATTTTTTCAAACGGATTCCGAGCTTTGCTTAAAAAAGTAGTGTGTGAAGAAAAATTAGATCAAAGGTTAAATATTAACAATGCTCTTAACCGAAAATTTATTGGTAATTGTCCAACTGCACTTTAAATTTCTTTGTAAAATCGGAGGATATCCGTACAGCATTGATTCCTTGAGAAAGAAGTTGAGTTTTGAAAAGAAAGAAGGCCTAAAAAGGGAAAGATTTAAGCATGCCGTGCTACTTTTCGTTTTTCTTCTTATGGCATACCAAATATTTGTGTTTCGCGACAAATTTTCCAACGTAACAATATACGAAGGAATACTGTATGCCTGCTTACTTCCATTTGTTTCCATTGTGTCTGAGGTTTACTTTAAAAGTAGTGGCAGTGTTACTGAACTTTTTAATTTGGTCATTACATTTGAACAACGTTTATTTCAAGGTAAGGGTACAAGGTAATCCAACGTCAACATGAAACAAGTATTATGATTAATTTTTTGTTGGTTTAGATACTTTGCAACTGCTTCACATTCCTGATAGAAAATACACATTCGCAGTCAAACTGTTTCAATTTAGTGGAATCGTCAGCCCACCGTTAATTACAGTTTGCTTTACAAGTGTGCTTTGGTTTTCACCTTGTAAGCCATACGCCCCTGGATTTTACGTTTTAAATCAATGTGCTGAATACACAGAACAGTGGAAAGATTCACATATGTCTTTGTTGGAAGGATATTTTTCAAAGATATACTGGGTAGCGGTTTGCTCGATTATTTTTTACTCCTTACTGAAGCCAATATTTGGTAGCGTCGCTGTTCTCTTTCAGCTGTTTTTTGTTCAGTCATGCTGTATACGATACTATTTGAAAAATCTTGTGAAAAATATACAATACCGCAAAAGCTCTTCAGAGCAGTTTCTAATGATTCAAATATACAGGCAAATTCAGATAATTGTTTGCTATTATAACCGGATTCATCAGAATATATTCCAAACTTATTTGATTGCTAATATTGGGAATACTTCGGTTATCGGATTGTATGCTATAATTACTAGTTGGTCATCTATGACTGTATTGCAACTTATTATACTAATCACTTACTCTGGTCAGGCAATAGTGGGAATGGTAATTTGTTTCGGTAATTTCGGTGGGATTTATGATGAATCACTTAATATCATTGCTGTGTTGCATTCCATGCTGATAGTTATGATACACAGTAGTCGAAGATTTCGATTACAAAAGCAATTGGTAAATTCTCTAATGCCTACAAAAATCATGATTGGATCTGTAAATTTTTTCGACAAATTACTTCCAGCTACATTTCTGGATTTTTGTTTCGACATTTTAGTAAACATGCTTATACTCAATTGATTGAGAATAGATTAAATAATCAGGAAAAAATTGTATTTACAAACTAAATATTGTTAAGATGCTAGTTAGTTAGATACTAGGCATAAGATAATCAGTATTCTTGCACCAAAATCTTTGATTAATGTAATAGTGGTCACAGTCCATAATTTGTTGTACGCTTTTTAGGTACATGCAATTATGCAAAGTTTATAATAATTATGGTTTATACTATATTATAGTAATTATGTATCTCTCTCGCATAATGACATGCATGCATATAAGTTTCATACGCACAATAGCTTCAAAAGTATTAATTTAATCGAGTATTTTGTAGGCATTAAATTTTGAAATGGAATAGTTGCATAGGTACAAGATTTCTAATTTTCTCGACGAAGAACTATATGAAAAAAGATTTATAATAATCGTACCAGCTACCTATAACTTTGGCAATATAACAGCAACATCAACGCATTTAGTTGATTGGATGGATTTATATTGAAGGAATAAAGGTGGTCTAAGTGTTTATATGTTATTATTTAAATGATTCAGTTAAAAAAATCAAGAACTGGATTGAAGTCTGTTCTTTGCTCTATCATACTTGAAAGAATATCGGGAAATTGTTGAAATAGTAATATTTTTTGCTAAAAGGTTTCATGAATTTTTCGAATTATATTTTGAATTCAAAGTTAATGTAGGCTGCATACAGAACAACTGTCATTACAGGTATGCAACTCTTACAACCTACTATAAAGGAAACAAAATGCTACGGAATCAAATATTAAAACTTTACATGTACAACATAAATATTGATTTTTTAATGAAATTGTTTGAAGGTTGTATGTGTTGGGTATGTGCAACACTTGTATATTTATGTCAAATGCATTACACTAGTAAAAACTTTCTACAATGTTAGCATTTTATATCAGTCAGTTATAAGCTAATAGAAATTTTAAAAAATAAGTGAACTATGATTATCATTCATTCGTTAATTTATTTTTAACTTTCCCTGAAGAGGATTCATGTTAATGAATCGAAACGTCAAATTTAAATAAATATTTAAACATATTTATATCAAGTTTTTAAACATTGGTTTGTATTATGTTGTAGCTAAGACAGCCTAGCCGTGACTAGAAATGCTTCGTGATTGTAAGTATAATTACCATGAAGGCGTACATAAAAAAATAGTCTAAGACAATTTTCAGATGGTTATGCTAGGGATATAATTTTTAAATTTATTTAGCATTACATTAGAAATATTTCGGCGTTTGCAAGTTTCACTATGGTTGTAGCTTATTTAAATTAATTAGACTAAATTTGATCCATTAGACATAAACATAGGGTCTACATAATGATTTTAGGATAGCGAAAAGCCTCACCCTTAATTTAATCCGTTGCAAGCTGTACAGTCAAATTTCGAAGTAGTTTTACCAAATTATTTTATCCATTGCTTTTAGTTTTCATTAAACAAATGCCTTCTTCGTCTTGTAAAATATTTTGCGTCATTGGCTCAAAACCCACAGAACAGGATTTGGTAATTGTCAATTACGACACGAGCACATCGTAAATTGTCTTTCAAAATTTTTTCATAATTTTTCTACTAATAATGTAAAAGTTATATTCGTTATATTTGCAAATTGCTGTCATAAAGGCAATTATCCCACTTTTGCATGCGCCAAACATAATCTTAGGATTAGAAAATAATTACAAGAATATTTTAGACTTTGCCAAACCAATTTTTGAAGTTTTTTTTTACAAATGCACACTAAAAAGGCTGGGTATTTCATCGTTCAGGTTATATAAATTGTCAGTTTGTAAATCATATCACACCATTGAAAGCAAAAATGTCCACAACTTTGGCCTTATTGGCGAACCATTTGAATCAGGTCATATCAAACCATATATTTCCTTCGTATTGGATATCATGGAATAGTAAGAGGTGTAGATGGGAGCAATCTAATGAAGAATATCTTTTTCTTTACTACCTTTACCGATTTTTTGTACTTCAGATTTTATTTCTTGCACCCGTTTTCGTTGGAATCGCTTTGTCTCTTGGAATAGTTTCCTTGAGGCAAGTGGTTGTGTTCATGGTTTTTGTACCGGTGTCCTTTTTCTTGGTTGTACTTGACATTTCAATCGATCGTCATTCTGAAGCTTGGATTGCGGTGTCATCTTGGCTCTATAGCACGTCTCCAGAGTTTAGAAACAGTGTTTCAAAGTTTTATGAGATAATATCTTCAAAACTTAAACGCAAGAAATATAAACAGTGGACTACCCTAATTTTTAAAGGTGAGAATTCATTTTTTTTAAATTAAATAGATCGAATCTAACACATGAACTTTTATTTTAATAACCGTATGTAGAATTTTGCAATGCTTGGAATCGTCGTCGAAGAAACCGAGGAAGAAAACGGAAAGTGGATTATTTGGGTTTGCTACTTCACTTTATACCTGTATGGTACACGTTGCTGGGTTTCCAATTTCCAGCGTTTCTTGTTTCAATTAACTGGGACCCCATATGTTTTATTGCTAAAATAATTAGTTATTTGACGAATTTCCCCCATCTGCTTGAATTTTTCAAATCAAATATAATCGTTATATTCATTCGTTATGCTTGCGTGGCATTTTTTGTACAAGGTGCTTTTACAAACTTTCGAACAGCCATACTTTTTTGTAACGGGGCTGCATTTGAATTTGTTCAAGAACTTCAGCGGATTTCAAGTTTGGCAGATAAACATCCATTTGAAGCCATTAAAAGATATCGGACAATTTATGTTGCATTTTGCCACTTGTTTCCCCTCGCGTACGAGAGCGTTACTTTCGTATTGCCCTTTTGCTTTGTAATGTTTATAGTTTGCTCTAATGTGCTAATATTTGTGACAAATTCAGGGCACAGGGGTACTCAAATTTTGATTTCCTTTTATATCCATGCATGTTTTGCAGTAGCTTTTACAATATTTACATTGGGATGTTGGATATTATCAAACAGCGAAAGTACACATCGCAAACTTAAAAAAGATCGATTAATTTTACAACTAAAACGGAATTTGGAAAGGCGTATGTTAAAAATGAATGTAAGAAGCTTAATTACAACAAAGCTTAAGGTATCATCCATAGCATATATTTGTAAACCATATAGAAATGCTTATTTCAAGGTTATGTTGGAAAAGAATTTAGATATTTTTTTATTGGTAAGAAACTCCGTTTTGTTATAAAGAAAATGTACACATCAAAATTAAACACCCAGAAAGTAATGATCTCATACTGCTTATCTCTTGGTAAATACTAATTGCACATCATGTTCTTTACAATTATTGATTGGAACACTTAGTAGGCCTAACAATTACAAACATTTGAAATTGTTTTGAATGATTTTCGAGTACCATACGAAAGCAAATTATTTTAATTGCGGAAGACAAGAATGACACATTAATTGAGTTTCCTGTCTGTGTAAATAAAATGCGGAAATTAACAAAACAATGAATTTAGTAAGCAAAGAGTACCCTTTCCATTTAAATTTTCATCTATAAAATGTCTTCGTTATTTAATCTATGAGTCCTTATTCTTCCAACAAATTATCTAAAAGTGCTTTTAATTACGGAAGAATTGAAAATTGTGCTTCCGCTTTGTTTAAAATGTATGCAGAAATGTGTTATGCAGCATATTTTAACACGGAGTACCTTATTCTATGTTTTATCGTATAGCTTTTAATTACTTTGTCAGATATTTGTTCACTTTGAAACTAGAAGTATTTTGAGTGTGTATACATCATTTCCAGACATACTTACATCAACGTCACAAAAATATATTTCAGTGGTAATTTATTTTCACTTTTTTGACAACCAACCAATTAAACAAAGCAGGAGGCCCGATATAGCTTTATAGTTACCATTAAGGTTAGCCGGTATTGCATATTATATTTCCCCGCAAAATGAATAACGAACAAATCAACTTTAACATTCTCCTTAATTTATTTTCGGGTTGCATAGTGCATCTTACAACTTACAATACATACCCTTATCCTTTGGTAGATATTTTTTCACCAGATCAGCCCATAGCTCTTACGAATTTCAGGTTACATAAATATTTAGGTTGGGATGGGCTACAGTACCGCATTAGACGTGCGTCACCACCTTTAAACAAATTGCCTTATAATTTGAACCGATCTAACATAGTTAAATTTACAGAACAAAATATGAAGCCAGTTGCTTATATATTTAATTCAAATGCTTTTCATTTTCGACCCCAACATCCACAAAACATACCTTGCTACTTAAAATTGTTTCACTTTCAAATGCCTTTCGACTCGGACTTTATAAACGATTCCATCAGACATAGAATACAAGGCTCTGATAACATGGATGCAATATTGCCTAGAGTATTCGATAACTTGGGTGTATCAAAACCATACTTGGAAAGTAGATGGGGTAGCATGCCTGGGTTTGAAATAAATGCGGGCTCTCTTATTTCGAAGTTTAACGCCTACCAAATTATTTCTTGTACGACGGCCACCATCGTTGAACTTCTTGAAAATAACAAAAGTTCCGTTTTGTTTTCATTTGTGGAATCAAATTTTTTCTCCGGGATTGTGGCAAACGACCCCTTAAATCTAATATTTGACTTGAGCAAATCTATTCTGCATTACAAAACGAGGTTAGGAATCAACTTTGAAATAAACTTAGAAAAAAATGATTTTTCAAACATTAAAAATTTATCAAAATATTTGTACATAATGGACAATACACTAGCCAAAACACAAAACCACAAGTGTAAGGTTACCCTGATTAATGAAATTCACTCGTCGGATGTAATCAAGAAGCACATTTCAGAAATCAGATTGTCCAATGATAGATTCGTGAACTTTAAGAAAGGCATGTTAAGTGATATATTTCTAGCTCAAATTGTTTACCCAAATTTTACTTTGCAAGCAAACGATTTAAAGTTTACGAATATAAATTATTGGATAGTTACAGTATCCGAAGTATACTTCAACGATGCTCACGGTTTACACATGAACATTGAAGAAGTAAAGTTACAGTTTATAACTTGCGGGGGCGAGGAAAAAGGCTTCTTGTCAATACTTGGTTATATAAGTGCATTTGATCCTCCGTTTTGGATATCTTTAATAATCGTATCACTAATTTCAATTTGGTACTTGACCCACTATTGTCCTTACACAAGTCATAAACAAATGGGGTTTACACTCCCTTTCAAAATTCTACTCGAGCAAGGTATTAAAGATTGTGGGCGACCAAGTTGTCGATATCTCAGTTTATTTTGGCTTTTAATTGGGGTGGTAATTAGTAATGCATATCGGGGTAAAAATATTACGGATTTAAGTTCACCTGTTGTTCCCAAACCAGTTAAAAGATTTGAAGAACTTTTAGTCAAAAATTTTACCATATTCTCCCAAATAACAGATTATATGGGAGATGAGTGGGTTAAAACTTTGAATTCTATATTTCCTCTAATGCATAATACCAAAGAAAATACAATGGGGTCGTCATCTGCTGAAGATTTTCACGAATCGTATCAAAAAAGCAGTAAAATAAGTTACTTTGACAATCTTTCAGTTTCTTCAACAGTGCTAGAAAACGTTCTTTGGGAAAGTCAAGCGGAACTTGAAAAGTGGAAACATAATTTGTATCAGTTTACAAACATCGAAATCCATAATATTACAATGAATGATGGCATTCCTTATGGTTATCTTAAATATGTTTCTAAATGTGACAAGTCCGCTTTTATTGCATGGTCAGATGTTATTGCGGATAGTGCATATATAATGAAAAGAATGTTAACTTCGGAGGAAAATGGTAGGATAACTGGAAATAGTTACTCGAATAAAGTTGTGTCTGTCAGCGAGGATTCGATTGGATTTACTGAAAGAAAGGCTTGGAATGTTGGAAATGTTAAAATTCCTGGAGATTGGCTGTTCAAACGATTAAGTGGTGTTTTGGTGTCAGGTATTGCTCAGCAATGGAAACAGTGGGAGCATCGAGTTAATATTTACAGTGAGCTAGTAATTACGAGAAAGAAAAGTGAAGTGCGGGCTTTGCAAGTAAATGATAATGTTGTTGTCGTATTCTATGTGCATTTAGCTCTGCTTTTGAATACAATGCTGGTTTTTGTTGTGTATGACTTGCATGAAATTACAGCTAAATTTGTCAAAAAATTGACTAAAATACTTTGGAAAAGATTGAATTATGTTTACAATATTATTTTCTTGCGATGGTTACTTAGAAGAATCTAGGTGAAATATTCTTGTACCGAAATAAACCACTCATATTTCCTTAAATGATAGTTTACCAGTTTTCAAACTAAATTTTGTATACAATTATTTTTGGGTCATTTTTCGACTTGAATTTACGGAACTAAATTTTTATTTATATTAAGTCGATGGACAGCTAACGTTTTCACAGAATTTATAAATTGAAAGCCGAATTTTAGTTTGATTCAAATTTATTTCCTTTCCTTTATTCCAAATATATTCTACAGTAAAATAAACGATACGCCTTGCCAAACGCACTATTAATAATATACTAATATTTCTATTCATAGTTACTTGCATAAGCGAATTCCTAACTTCATTAAATTTTACTTGACGCGAAGCAAAAGTGTTCAATTATTTTTAAATTCCCGAAACTTGCACTATTTTAACTTTTTTTGCGGGTGGAAGTATAGGTCCTTCCAGCTGAAAAACTTGAAATCCCGGAAAGTAAATCTCTTTGCTTATACTTATTTGCCCGTTCGTTGTAAATATTGGATACTGCATTACATAAACCCCATTTACAAAATTTGGTACTACGTCAAATAACATATAATTACACACATAATTACGTCCAATCACATATACTTGCATACATATATACATACATATAAGTTCCACACGACACGGTTTGTTTTGATTATTTGCTCGATTTCGTCTGAATTATTATGATTGCATACGTCACCATTAGGCTCAACATCTGTAAATTTGAACAAGTAATTACAAATCCATTACAAACCATATTTAATTAAAAAGTCCTCATTTATTCAGATTAATTTAATAAAATACATACCCCGCCTAAGAATCCATACGTAACTCTAAAAAATCTACAGGATAAAGCCAAGTTTTCATACTGAAACACTGCCCATGTATCAAATTTCTTTTCTAGATTTGCAACGTTTTGCAATGTGAGCTGACATTTACTGCATTCTTTTAGGCTGAAATCAATCACAGTAATATGGTCACCAATACCGATCTTTGAATTAAGTGGGGAACTATAACTGTAAAGTCTTTTAAGCCATGTCGAAAATGTACACTTTATCGAATAGTAGTATTCCGCAAGGAGAATCCAGCAAGCAGTGTCTAGTAACCCAAAAAAGTACAGCGACCACAAAAACTCAGGCATGGCTGAACTCAACAAGGCATCTGGGATACCACAATAGTAACCTACAACAACTAAGTAATAAGCTAGTATTTGATTGCCATAAAAACTATTAATGATCCCAATTTTAAATTCTAATTCTTTAAATATCTCTAAACCTTGCTCATGTTGATGATTTTCAATTAAACATAGTTCGTGCTTTGCATTCTGACTCCACAAAAATAAAGTGATCGATAGACAATTCATTTGAAGCCGAGGAAACAATGTAAAATTTACTACGTGACATTTTAATGCTAACCATGCTACTCTAAATATTTCACTGTCGTTAAAAACATCGTTATAATGAAATACTTTTTCAGCTACAAGATAATCAAAGTAAATACTAGTTGCAAGAAATGCAGCTAGGAAAGCTTTTCCAATAAACGAATAATATTTTGATTCTAAAGTTTTGTTAAAATTTAGCAAAGGTGCATGTGTTATGTTTAGAAGCTCTTCAATTTGGTCCTTTTCAAACCATACTTTTTTAATAAAAAGGATACTCAACCAAATACGACCTACATTACTAGCTAATCCAAAAGAACTACTAAGAAATGTACCATCCATTTTCTTCCATAATTTGCAAGTATGTATATTAAAATCATTAAGTAAGTACATACTAAACAAATGAAAAGATGCGCACAACACCTACAATCAAAATAAAACATGTACTGTACATTCATATTTTATTTTGTTAGTAATAACGACTTTAAAGTTTTGACTATTGCTTACATTTTGGAATCGATTTGTTGCCAGTTTAAAATCTCCGGATGTTTTGTCTTTCCTTACTTGAAACGGCACCATTAAAAAGAAAAACGAAATGTTGAAGAAATATACTAATGGTGATAAAAATGTTTCCGAAAGTTTCATTGTAAATTTAAGATTCAATTATATTTAGAGCTGGGAATATAATGCAATTTTATAAAGAATTGTGTAGAATTTCGATATACTATGTTCCTAATATTTTGTCGCAAGAGTACTTTACAACCATGACATTATAAGCTATACACATACTGTTTTGCGACAATATTAAAGCCTAAATTAAACCAAGACACAAATTTAAGTTGGAAGTTTTTAATAAATTGGTCATTCATTATGGACTATCGAATCTTTGAGTTAATGAATGATTAAGTAAATAAGTTTTCTCGGTTCCCTGCCGTTTCTCACAATCGTCGTTTCATACAATTTTCAAGAGAAAGCTTTTGCATCGAATTCGGTGTGTATTCAGTGCGAAAGTATCAGAGAATTAAACTTTTGCACCATTTACTTTTTTATGTTTTTGCATAAAAACTATTATTTTGCTGATTTTATTTAGATTAAGTTAGGTTAGGTTAGGTTAGGTTAGGTTAGGTTATACTTTAAAATCAAGGTTTTTTGTGATAATTTCGCATTCCATTCCATGAGAAAGCTTTCGCATGGAAATTGTGGGAAACGAGAATTCGGGGAAACTACCGGTGATCCAAATTTTCTATGTGCAACGCCCTGTTAGCATATTTGATAATATATGGATTTGAACATTCCACTTGTTTAGTTAATATTACAAGGGTTCTACAAATAAAACATTAAAAATGAATTAATTTCGGTATAATTACTTCAAATAATCATTATAACAATTTATAAAAGTGAATGTAATGTAATTTTTGACGTTAAATGATGATTTTGATTATATTTACATATTTTTGTATTAATTGACTTGATTCCGATGTTATTTTGTTTGAATGATGATAATGGCGTAAGTTACAATCAAGCTTAGCATCTGAAATTTTAACCGTAATAATATTTAATTATAGTTAAAATTTTGTTAATATCATATCAGAATGAATTTTTTTGCTGTTATACTGCATACCGTACTGAGGAATCCGTAGGTCACCCTAAAAAATTTACAGGAAAGCGCCAAGGTGTCCAACTCATCCTTGATTGTTGCCACTTCCATTTGTCTCTCAATTCTAGTCATTTTTCGTGTCATTTCAACACAACTAGAACAAGATACTTTCCAGCCATAGTCAATTAAATTTACATTGTGGATTTGCATCGTTAGTATTTCCTTGCTTTGCATTTCAATTTTCCACAGCCAGCACGAAAATAAATGACGTGCTGAATTATAATACTCTGCAGCAATCACCCAACCAACTGTATCGAATATAATATAAATCATCATCATTACGGGATGACGATGGTGTAAACCAGGGTTCATAAGCATTACTGGGACCCCACAGTAAAATGAAACGACAATTATAAAGCTAGCGAGAAACTGGTTACCGAAAAACTCGTTTATTATTTCAATCTTCCATTTTAAAGTTCCAAAAATCTCTTGAACCATATCTAAGTTGTTCTTGGCCAAAATTAGTTTCTTTTCTATATTTGATTTCAAGAATATTGCCGAAATAGCAACTAAAATTATTTGAAGTCGACCCAATGCCGAAAAATTTACTACGTTGGACTTTACTAAAATCCAAATTATCCTTAAAACTTTGCTACTTTTTGTGTTCTCTTTCTCCATATTTTGAAGCTCTGTTGCTTTGTAATTTATGTACAACACAGTAAGAATAACAGTACAGAGTATGAATTTACAGACGTAAATCCAAATCTTTCCATTTTTCCAAGTAATGTCCATCCTTGAAATTGTAAGTAGTTCAGCTACACGCTCTCTCTCAAACCAAACCCTTTTCATAAATAAAAGACTCAAAAGAAGGTTTCCGAAATTACTAACCAATGCAAATGAGTTTAACAGCAGGCTGCTGTCTACTTTATTCCATTTCTCGAAAATTTCAAGCTCGAAATCCAGAACTGAATGAATTATGGAGAGGTGTACGATTCCACAAAATACCTAAATCAATATCAACGAAAATTGTTAGAACAACGACGACAAGCAATTATTTCATTGTTTTACGTACAGTTTGAAGTAAGTGGGATGAAAATTGATAGCATCGTTTGTTGTCATTCCACTTTACTCGAAAAGGAACAAAGAAAATAAAGTATAGTTGGTTAATATAATATTCATTCAGTGAGAAATGTAACAGGTTTGCATCTTCGTTTGTAAAACATCTGCAAAAAGCTTTTTCGTGTATCTTTTTTCCACTATTCATTTTTTCATAGAAGCTTTGAATTTAACGTTCAAAAATAGTGAACAAATGTGTGAATTGCTGCTTTGTCGTTTAGAAAACGATCTAGTGTTCATTAAATTTGTCAAAATATCTAACATAACAATTAAGATTATAATGTGTTTGAACTATTCAAACATTGTCGGAAAACTATTTGCATGCAATTACTTTAATTTATATGGTTTAATATAATTTTGATAAAAATCAACGAATTCTCTTGGTTATATCTGGTGATTGGAGTTCAAATATTTTGAAGCAGTCCAATTTCTAAAAAGCTTTTAACTGATTCTTTGTTCAGAATAAAAAAATTTGATCAAATAGTTATGAATTCTTTCGTATTTACTTATTTATTTGCTACTTTTCACTGATATAAGTTTAAAGCATTTCTTCCTATTCAATTACTTGTAGATTTTTGTGTGTATACTGAGCACTCCACATGTGAACATTAGGCGAGGTGTATAAATACCTGTAAATGAAATTGAAACACAACTGAAATTCATTAAGAATTTTTTGTCCATGTTTACCCACTAAATATAAACTTACATCGCCCAAAAAATCCTTAGGTCATTAGCGAATCTGTATGATAATTATGGCATACGTCACTACCAAGCTTAACATCTGAAACGTTCGAACGTCAGAACATTTTTTACGAATCCTTAACGGTTATTTAAATTATTTAACGCTTTACTAATGTTGGCACATTGCTTACCGTACTGAGGAACCCGTACGTCACTCTAAAAAATTTACTAGAAAGAGCTAAATTTTCGAAATCAGCTTTGATTGCCGCCATTTCAATCTGTCTCTCAATGTTTGCAAGTTTTTGTGTCATTTCAGTACAATTAGAACAAGATACTCTCAAGCTACAGTCCATGATATTCATTTCTCGGTTAAACCTATCATGGGTTTCAATTTTCCATAGCCAGTTCGAAAATAAATATTTTATTGAACTATAATATTCCGCAGCAGTTACCCAACCAACTGTGTCAAATATTAAATAAATCACCATAAGAATGGGAGGATGTTGTATGTTGGAGCTCATAATCATTAACGGAACACTACAATAATATGCAACGACAATAATGAAACAAGCGAGGAATTGGTTTCCAAAGAAGTCATTTAAAATATCAGTATTTCTTTTTAAATCTCTGAACAACTTTAGACCCATATCAAAATTATTGCTCGCCAAGTTTAACTCTTGTCGTTTTTTTGATTTTAGGATCATGAGTGAAATGGCTAGTAAAATGATTTGAAGGCGAGCAATTCCCAAAAAGTTTATTACGATTGATTTCACTGCAAGCCAAAACATTCTTTTGACTTTGTTGCTTCTTGAATAATCGTTATCCAAATAATGGTGTTCAATTAATTTGAAGTTGATGTAAAACATTGTAATAATAACGGCTAACATAAATATATTTCCTGTGTGACTCCAGATCTTAATTTTATTGCTCCTTAGTTTTTGTATGAATGAGATGCGTAAAATCTTAAGCATTTCAGCAACTCGTTCCTTCTGTAACCACACCCGCTTCATAAATAAGATACTCAAAAGAAGGTTTCCACAGTTGCTAACCGATGCAAACGAGGTTACTAATATAGTCTTTTCCATTTTATTCCAGGTCTTTAAAACATTAAGTTCCAACTCAAAAAGTGATTGAATGACAACAATATGAGCGAGTCCACAAAGTACCTAAATTTTAAGAAAAAAATGCAATAAGAACATTCTAAATTCAAAAATCATTGCTTAATTTTAAGTACATTTTGAATACGGTTGCTTGTAAATTGATAACACTCTTTTGTTGCATTCCACTTCACCCTAAATGGAACAAGGCACAGAAAATATAAATAATTGGTATAATATTCAAGGAGTAAGAAATTTGATTCCAATTCTAGATTATTATGAATTATGCGATATCTGAAAAAATCTTGTTCGGAAATTTTCTTTACGTTGTTCATTTTATTTTGATAGATCTGAGTAAAAGAAAATAATGTAATTCCAAATTAAGAACAGAATTTAATCGTCCTAATTAATGTCTTACTGAATTCAAACACTCATAATAAGTTCAATTACTCAAAACTAGAGTGTAGAATTAATCTAGTACTACTTGACTGAATTCTAACGTTGTCCTAGTGAACCAACAATTATTCAAACTTATGTATGTTTTTGCCCATTTCGATAACAATTATTGCTTCCATCGCAAATTTTAATTGAAGTAAATGTAAACAAATTTACATAATTAAATTCTTTATTGAGTTTACTTTATTCTACCAACCGTGATTAAACAAATAATGTAAAACTTTTCATATGTTTCCACGAAAATTTATTTCCATTCTAAAAGGTTTATTGAAAAATAATATTATTCAACGTGGATACAAAATAGGGTTTTTAATATGGTCGTTTCTAATAATACCATTTATATTATTATGAAATGCATTACAGTTCAGGATAGAAAAGGGGTTATTTCAATTTCTTGACACGTAATGAACTAAGAATTTACTAAAACACTATAAAAAGTGAACTTATTAAATCCCTATTGGAATTTATTCCCATATATTGAATATTAGATTTCAATTAATTATTTTATAAATGTAGTTGTTTGAATGATGATTATTCCTTGACTCTTGTTTGGATGATGATAACGGCATAGGTAACTATTAAACTGAGCATCTATAGAAATTAAATATTAAAAAAACAAAAGAAATTATACATTTGAAAATGTATAATTTCTTAATATATAACATCAATACATAAAATATGAAAAACGTTTAAACATACCGCACTCAAAAATCCATAAGTCACCCGAAAGAATCGACAAGATAAAGCCAGCGGTTCATACACAAATTCCTGTTGTTTTTGCATTAAAATAATCGTTCTATTCATTTGAATGCAGTGGTCACAAGATTTAAGGTGTTCATATCTACAACCAATGTAAGATCTAATGTATGAATGATTCCGAGTATGGAAATCGTGCCAGTTTGAAAAGGTGCATTGAATACAGTAGTAAAATTCGGCAGCAACTAGCCAACCAGTGGTATCGAAAACAAAATACAAAATAACTGTTACGGGATACGGTGTTACTAATTTACTCACCACTGCACTTGGAAACCCACAATAAAATCCTATAATAAGTAAGTAATATCCAAAAAGATAACTTCCCATGAATCTATTTATGTCTGACATGTTTTGCTTCAAATTTCGAAAAATCTCCAAGCATTTATCAATGTCCCCTTTAATCGAGATAAGCTGTCTTTCTAAATTAAGTCGCATAGCCTTAAGAGCAAACACCATAAGAATTAGAAAAAACCGTGATAATATACTAAAGTTAATTACGTGTGATTGCACCACTCTGACTACCTGTCCAATGAATTGTATTTCTACAAAGTAGTTATCATAATTTCTAAAAACATATCTGACAAGAAAATAATTTTTGTACACCGCCCAAATAAAAGATAAAATTGCAAGAAGTTTTGAAACAAAAATTGTGCGTTTAAAATTGTCATAACTTCCGGAGATGGGAGACATAGGAACCCTGGTGATGAGCAGTATTTTTGCGACCTGTGATCTATCTAGCCACACATGCTTCATTATTGCAAGGTCCATCAAAATTCCTCCAATATTTCCTACAATAGCAAAAGACGTAGCAAGCAAATCACTATTTATTTCACGAACTTTTTGAAAAGTGTCCACATGTAGTACAATTAATGTTTGAAGGATAAATACATGGAAGCAACCACATATAATCTGTAAATAAATTAAGGTATGGATTAAGATTTTGTGTGTATATTTTAATTTTAAAAGCTACCTACAAACTTACACTTTGGATTTTGTTAGTTATAAATTCATATGAATGCCACTCGTCGTTCCATTTTACACGAAATGGGACAAAACATAAGTAATAAGATAAATTGTAATAAAAGGTAAGTGGTGACCAGAAATATTCTTGTGAATTTTTAAGTTCCGTTTTAAATAAAATCTGTTTTGGTTTCATGATTTCCAGCAGTACACAGCGTTTAGGATGCATTGCATGTAGCTAGCATTCTATTTACCTCCTCTCAACAAATTCATGAGAAATAGAGTCGAATTTTATTAATTTAAAAATTGCTAAAAGAACGTTTAAGCATTCTACATAGGGGTATTCACGTTCGCGTGGCCATTTTTATAACTACTAATGGAATTTAAGAATCTATATGAAATCGATATTATTTTATAGTCCAAAGTCTAACTTAAAATATGTGCAAGCATAAGTAAGTAGCTGTTGCTATTTACTAGTTGCAGGTCAGAAAAAAACACGATGGATAAAGGTACTGAATAGAAAAAATCGTGAATAAATTTTTTCATTGCAATTTTCTTGATAGTTCCTCGTTATTTTGCATCTCATAAAAATGCAATGCGCAAAATCGGATTTCGGCAAAAAATTATACCTTTTCCTACTCAAGCATCGTAAAACATTCAAATTAAATGGAGACTACAAACGAAACGCCCATTCAATACAACTTATTTGATGGAATGGCTAAAATTTTATTCCATAAATTGTCGAAGTTATCTCTAGTTGAAATAAGGTTACCAAAAATTGTCCCAAATTCAAGATTTTGACTGTCTTGAAGATGACCACTGCTCTTCTATATTAAAGCTGCTATATATAAATCTTTCAGTGTAAAATTTAAGTTAGGCTTTAGGGTATAATATAAAATCAATTTCATATAGATTCTTTAATTTCTTTAGTAGTATTGGCGGAACAAAAATGGCCACGCGAGCGTGAATACCCCTATATATTAATTTCCAAACGTTCAATAAAGAGCTGGCTTCATTACAATGCAGCCTTTCAACTAAATTGAATTTTTTGTCACAGTTATGCACAAATCCAACCAATTAGTTAAATTGAATTAGTATTTACGATAATTGTAAGAAACTTCATCAGTGTACAGTTTTTTAGTTTAGCTGTTGTACGAAATCGTATTAATTATAGTTGTTATGTCATTGTCATGTATGTATGTATACATACACACATATATACATACATATGTACAGTTTTTATGTCACCTCAAATATTGAAGTGACGTATAAGTTGGGTTCATTGTAAAGCGTATTTATAGTCGAACTAAATTTAAAGTACACGTCCATGCACCTTTTTGAAACTATCATGATGACAGGGCATTTCACTCTCGTAAAATTTATAGCTGTAAGCAGTCAATGTTATGGTAAAACACTAAATGTAATATCAATCACCTCAGTACAAAACAAAAATCAAATGCATTCTTAATATGACTTGCTTCACAGTGATTTATTACTCTCGTTTAGTGTTAGAGACACTGATTCTCCATTTACCATCACGATTTCAGGGTGACATTGTATTTTTGTTGCATATCATCCTATTCAAGATCGCAGACATTCATTATTTTTTCAGCCAAACATATTCATGCACTTGAGTTTCCATGTAGAGATTATAATGGCCTTGGCTCACAAGAGTCGAATGAAGTGAACAGAAAAACTTTGTGATGTTACATAACAATTATAACGAAGAATGACACACATACTTAAGACCTTTTCATATCATCATCATTTGTAAACATATAAATATGAAACATTGTGTACAATATACAATCCAAAGCTATTCATTTATTTTCGTAGTTTTATCTGTATGGAAATAAATATTTATAAGTCCAGACAATAAGCATTGCAATTAAGCTTTTAAAATACGACTTCAGAAAAATTCAATCTGGATTCACCAAACCATTTTCATTCCCCGTTAAACCACCCACGACTAACCATCATCCAAAATCTTCTCAGACAAAACCAAAACGTATAAATAATAACGTAAAATGTGGTTTGCTGTAATAGCCACTATTGTTATTGGAGTCCTTCTCTATAAATTATTATTTGCCCCCCAAAAGGATTTCTGGAAGAAATATGGCATCCGACAAATTGACCCATCCGTTGCAGTCACTTCTTTTGACGTTCTCATGGGTCGAAAATCTCTAATAGACGCAGATAAATATGTATACTCCCAACTCAGTCCCTCCGAAAAGTTTTGCGGTGTTATGGAAAATGGAACACCGATGCTTTTTGTTAAGGATATTGACGTTATCAAGAAGCTCTTAATTAAAGACTTTGATCACTTTATCGACAGACGCAAGTTTTTTACAAGACATGATGGAACCCTAAGTAGAATGCTGAGTAGCTTGGATGGAGAGGAATGGAAAGGTGTACGATCTGCAGTCAGTCCGACTTTTACATCAGGAAAAATAAGGAAAATGATGGAATATTTTAATTCACTGGGTTTGGAGTGGGTGGAAGAGTTTACAAGAAAGGCTAAAAAGAATTCAAGTGGTTTCGAGATTGTGAACGTTTTAAAGGTTACAAGTCGCTACACAATTGATATCATTTCGAGCACTGTATTCGGCTTAAAAACGAATTCAATTAAAGATCCTGATGAAATGTTTAACAAGATGGCTACAAGATTAATGGATTTTACAAGTTTGAGACCTGCGTTGATGTTTTTGGTGAGAATGCAATTTCCTGGGTTGAGTGACTTTTTAAGGTTGTCTCCGTTTGATCAAAATGCTTTGGGTTTCTTTGAAAGGATTTTGGAGCAGGGATTGAAGTCTAGAATGAGTGG
>JAQIWN010000749.1:0-27447 GCA_034699025.1 Entomobrya cf. arborea Gr-Col-00668
ACCCAGTTGATATTTACTAAACTTCTTTATTCCAACGTAGCTTTTGTTGTTCTTTTCCGATTTTTCGGTTTTATGGCGATGATAACGCTAACCTTAGGAGCACAATATATTTATTTCTTGCTATGCTCTCTTATGTCTCAAATATATCAAGAAATTTATGAGAAAATTTTAGAAAATTTACAACGAAGTAAAATAAAATGTAAATTTAACAACAGTGTATTCGGAAACCAATTAACATCTAACTGGAAAGCGATATTGATTGAAACTGCAAATCAGATAAAAACCATCAGTGACTTTCTTTCACCAGATCATTGCTTTCATGTTGTTGGCAGGGTTGTCACATTGTCCGTTTCTCTTTACACAATATTAAAGTCGTTCAGTGCATCTGATGAAAATACAACCTCGGAACAGCAATTAGCTAAAGGCTTCCCAATCACTATAGAAGAAGTCACAGGAATGGCATGGGTAACTTTGGTAACTAACTTGGCCATCGCAATGTTGGATGTATATTTTGCTGAGAAGATATACAAAGCTGTAAGCCATTAAAAAATTTTTCCCTATTTATTTTAATGAATTTTCCATGCTTGTAGATGATACATTATTTTTTTCTTTATTTTATTTATTTTTGTTACAGCACGCTAGAATAACTACAACTCTAACGGAATACGATTCATCTGATTTAAATTGCGATGAAAAAATTGAGGTATAGAAGTATTTTAATTCATAAGTTATTTCTGAATCAAACGTAACAAAAGTTTTTTTTTAATACAAAAGTTCAAGGCATTGCTAGACACTATTGACCGTATTCCATGCAAGTTGGTGTACTTTGGATGTGTTAGTGTGGATCGAAAGCTGATAATTGTGGTAAATATCGTTTAGTAAATCTTAGGTTAGTTTATGAGAAAGATCTGTATTTTTACTGATAAATATTTTGTTACGATTTAGGTTATCAATGCTTCAATCACTTACTTGATCATTTTACTTCAATTTAAACCACTCTAATTAATTGGTTGGCGTGGAATGGAACTAAAACGAATCAAGAAATACATATTATTATGATTGCTTTTGAAACACTAATTATAATTGAAATAGAAACATAAAGTTTGTCTACTAACAATGGAGAATGGTTTAGAAGTTTAATTTCCAATAACCAAAAATAGTACTTAACAAAGCCTATATATATTTAAATACTACTGCGTTTGGGGTTTAAAAATTATATAAGACCAGAGCATTTGACGCTTATGTATCTAATATTATGAGACATCTCAAATGCACTGCAAATTACGATTATTCCTGATTTAGAAAATTTGTCTAGTAACATTTTGGCTCGTATTTCTCCATTTATTGTCAAAATCCTAAAGCACTTCAGAGATTTTTACAGCTTGGCTTCCTCCGGATTTAATAATGCCCAAAACATGGCACTTCCTTCAACCTGAGGTATGCAAAGGGCACTTTTGAATGGCACAACCTTTCAAGTTTTTATGGTTTGAAGTGTTTTATATGAAAAAATCAGCAAACGCTTTCTGGGCGCTGTTCGTGACCTCTCAAGAAATCGGGTAGCCTGTTTCTTGTTTGAATCGGAATAACTAGTTCTTCGGCTTTAATTATTTGTGGGAGTAAAAGCCAAATATTCAATTTCACGGCGGCAGTACAATAAGGCATGAGCCTTTTTAAGGCGTTTAAAAGTCTCTTTTTCATTGAAAGAGCCCATACAGAGGTGGGTGTACAATTTCTTTTGACTTGGCTCTTTCAATTTGTACAGTAATGGTGATTTCCTAAGTCATAGATTGATACATGCCTTCATTTTGAAAAAGTATTGCCACCTTGAACTTTGACCTACGGTGAAATTTTCGTAATAGAAAATAATCGCATTTTTGAAACGCTTAATTTTCGACGGCTTTCTTTGTCAAAAAGGCGTTATAGGAACTAGAGTTTTATGATTTTTATACTTCAAAGTTAGTAGTATTTGAATGGATAAATGCTTAATTAAATACTGTTTTTGGTTATTAGAAAATAGACTTCTAAATCATTCTCCTTCGTTAGTAGACAAACTTTAATATGTATACGTACATTATTATGATCTCCAAACTGGTTGCAATAATTGGTTCAACATGCATGCGAAATTGTAAATCCGAAGCAAATAACATGCGTTACGTACAGGTTTTAATCGTCAAATAGCCATAAGTCAATTAAACATATCTACATTAAGGCTAATAGTTTCTAGCAAACATTTATTCAAAGCTGTCGAAGGGCTACAAAGTTTTCTAAATGTTAACTAAAGGACTTTGTTGACATTATCAGTCAAGGCCCACGTGTCTAAATAGACACGTGAAAAGTGTCTATTTAGACACGCTACGTGTCTATATAGACACGTAGTCTGCAATGAGCTATTACGAACGAACACGGTAGTTTAAAATGCGACAAAGTCAGCATTTTCAGCGAAGCTAATATTTTGTAATTCGTGCTGAATACGACAGACCGAAGTATTGCCCATGCTCTCGTGCATGCCGGCAAACCTGCTAGAAATATAATTCAAAGAACCAAAAGTCAAGTGTTGTTTGAAAATTGAAACCCCAATATGTGTTTCAAAACAACTCCCAATGGATTCCAATCAAAAAATATTGAGCCTGGCAATACAACATACGATGCAAATGAAATCAAAATTGTTAAAGATGTTGTACAAATGTCAAAAGCAGACGTTTTGTTTCTGTCTTTGTTCAAACCTAGAAATATAAAAACGTTATTACAAGTTTGAAATTAATCCATTCAATATTCAGGATATTACGAGCAAAATAGTTACATGATCGCGGTTAAGAATGCACACAAAAGAACAGTAATACAGATAACGCATATTAATTTAAGCTTTTAATATATAAATTTAAGTTAAACATCTACTTAAACGCTTTAGCAAACTCACTATCCAACGGTTTCACACTGTTCATTTTATCGTTTTACAGTATATTTTTTGAGTTTACAAATTGATTTTTTGTGAAGAGGACTTTTAATTAACATACATAGGGTTAAAAATCGACGCAATGAATCGTATTCAAGTACAAGTTATAAATAACTAATTATTTATTTATTGTAGCGTAAATATTCTACGGATCTTACACTGATGTTATATCAAATACATATTATGCCCTTAACAATAAACCAGTATTTTAAACCACCCTGAAGATTGAAGGCTAACCAATAAGTCAAACAAAATGGCGATAACTTAAAATCATAGTAGTCAATTACTATATATCAAATATCAGAAGACTCGAAACACGAACTAATTACATTGCTAAGTAAACAGGGGAAAACACTTGTAGTTATTTTACATTTTTATTAGTTTGATTGATTGTCATTGTCAATATCGTAATTGTTTTTTTATCGTAATTAAACCAACTTTATTAATAGAACAAATTAACGTGCCATTATTTGATTAGACAATAATGTCAACGCGTTACAAATATTTATTTAATTACTACACGTACTCATAAAATACATGGTTAGAAATATTTTTAAACCATGGGAAAATTTATTTATTAAGCTGTTTAATTTAAACGATTTTGAAAACTGAACTTAATGCAGATAACCGTATATCGCGATAACTAAAAATATCTAGTTTGTTTTATTTTGCGTTTTCTCCCCGAACGTCATTTTATGTGCTGAAGCTTCGGAATGGATGAAGAAAAGGCTGCTACGAAACAAAAACACTCTGATTCGAACCATATTTCGAACATGTTATGGCCGATAACCAAATTATTAAAATTATTAGGATACATCCTTATCACAAAGTCCAAACAAAACGGCAGTGAAAATTCCATATTTTACTACAAGTACGTTTCTTGGGATACATTTGTAAGTATACTTGGACAAATAGTGGTTACAATAGTATGTTGGGGAATATTTTTCACGCCGTAAGTACACTATAAAGTTATTGCCATTTTTGTTCTCAATTAAAACGGTTACAAAATAATTGCCTTTTTTTTATGTTACAAGTAAACCCATGTACATGTATGTGGGTAATTGGATACGTTTCACGTTGATGTTTTCTGGTTATTTCCATGGAAATATTGCTATCTTAACTGCATGGTTTCGAATTAAACCAGCAACAAAAATGTTCAACGGATGGAGTACAATAGAGCACCAGTTTGAAAAAACCTTTGGCATTCCACTTTGTTTATCAAATTTTGAAAAGGAAACAAAATGGTTGAGCTTGTTTGCTTTTAAAATCCCCATGCTAATATTTGCATTAATGTCTATCAAACAGTTGATGAATTACGAAATTTTGGATTTCAATCCAACCATTCTCGTCCTTCTTCGAACTTTCGGTTTTTTGGTGATGATCACGATTAGTACAGGAAGACAGTATCTTTATTTTTTGATATGCTATATTATGTCGAAAACATATTTGCAAATTTATGAGAGCATTTTAGTGGATTTGCTGCAGGTTACAACAAAACAAAACTTTGTCAACTCTTCACTCAAAAGTTCAATATTTTCCAAGTGGAAAACAATGTTGATTACAGTGGCTAACCAAATGAAATCCATCGGGGATTTTCTTTCGCCAGATCACTGTTTTATTTTAGTTGGTAGAGTGGTCATCATGTCTGTTTCTGTATACACGATATTAAAATCATTTAGTGTATCTGATGCAAATAAAAGTACAACTGTGGACAATCAAATATCAAAAGGTTTTCCATTGACTGAAGACGAGGTTACATCTTTGGCTTGGATAGCTTTGGTTACTAACATGGCAAACACGGGCATGGAAGTGTATTTTGTTGAGAAAATCTACAAAGCTGTAATGTGTTCAATAAATTTTAAGTTAGCGTTGCAGATCGTTTAATCATCAATGGTGTATCATTATTATTTTTACAGTATACAAAGATAACTAAACTATTTACGGAATTCGATACATCGGATTTGCAATGTGATGACAAACTAGAGGTAAGATTTTCATGTTTTTGCATTTGTTAAAAACGTTTAATCATATGTATATCTGATTGAATTCTAACGCATTGGGAATAAGTTCAAAGGAATTTTGGCCACTCTAGACAGTCTTTCATGCAAACTATTGATATTTGATTGTGTGAGTTTGGACCGGAAGTTACTTATAACGGTAAACAAAGACATACATTTTCCAAAAAACTAATGTCGTTTGATAGCGCTTAAAAATTATTATATATTTTTTTATAAATTAGGTTGTCAATGCTTCAATTACGTACTTAATTGTACTACTTCAATTCAAACCACTCTAACTAATTAATACCCGCGATCGATTTCTGTGTATTTATCTTCTAAACTTTAGATTTTATACCAGGCGGATTTATTATAGAAAACATGTGGATTTTTACAAGCTGGTGCTTAAAATATGGTTTTCTGTTATAAAAAGAGTAAATATTATTCAATTCAATATTCAACTGCACAATCCTAACGAGTCTAACTCCGACCTTATGGTCACATACTAATTGAACTAAACTTAGGATTAATATTTTACAGCTTTTGAAGTTCTATTTATTTTGCTCTTGTCAATATAGCTTTTGGGGGCGATATTCTGTACATTGCCATACACAAACTTTCGAAAGGTAATGCTATATTTAAAAAATTGTAGAGAAAAACACAATAGCCATTTCTTTTGGTGTCCTAAAATGGGAATCGACGGGTGACATAATTTTATCTAAATAATAGTTATAAATTAATAAATGATTATTTCCCGCATGCAATAAATCATTCTTTGTGAATTTGTCTCTTCTACAAACACATTCCGTGTACACATTTACTATCTGTTAACTCATTAAGTGTTCTCACTCTTTTCAAGATGAATAGATGGTGTACAAATTTTGGCTTTATTATACGACCATTTCATTGACTAACAGCGAGGATTGGATTTTCAATAATTGGTCAGTTACGTTAAAAAGAAATCTTGAGTCAAGTGGTCTTAAACGAATTAAAAAGATACTTTGAGCAAGCGCAGCATTGATTTGTTTCTAAAATTGATTGACTTACTTAGTTAAGTTAAAGACAACTTTTTTTTAAATATTTGAAAACATACAACTATTTTTTTTCTTTGATATAAAAAACAATTTCGTAGACATTCGAGGTCAAAGTAGTTATCAATATTTAAAGGAACCAAGGAACACCCAGTATAAATTTTAATTGAAGAGACTTTATATTATATGTGCAAAAAGCACGTGCACACGCCAATCCAAGACATGATTTACAAGCTGCAAATTATCCAATTTGATAACTACAATTTTTGGTTAGCGTCAAATTATAAGCCAATAACTATGCAGATTGCTTAAAGGCAAGAATTGGAGTTATGCAAAAAAAATCTTGTAACACTTGTTAAAATACGTTTTAAAATTAAAATTATTAGCCATTTTAAAAATTAAACTGATCAAGAATAGTACAATCAAATAGAAATTTTAATCAAAACTTATTTTGTTACTTAATCTTACGTTAATTTGCAGAAACAGAGTTGGATGGCACTAAGCCCATTGAAAAATGCTGGTAGTAAGCCTAAATTTTCAGATATTTTATGGTAAATATGAATTGTCGAAAGATTCAGTATGTTACTGGTTTCTAACACGACAAGGTGCTGTGAAAATTACGTTTACCTGTCAGACCACACTATAGTGTCTCCAAGACCGCATCGTGCGTTCTTTTGAACTGTAATACTAATAATCATTTAAGTCGTTCTTTCAAAATTTTAATCAATATTTAAGAAACATTTTTTCTTGGTTTTTGTGAAAAGTTGAGCGAAATAAGACATTAAGCCCAGTTAAAAATAACATATCAGAATTTCTAAGTTTTTGATTGGGTAATTCGACCAAATTTCTTGCCAAAAGTGATAATGATCATGAAAAAATTATATTATGGATAATGGAAACCAATTGATTTTTTTGGTTTCGCTAATAAACCGTTAAATAAATTCATCTTTGGCCTTTGTGTAAAAAACTCATTAAACAATTTTGAATTAGATTTGTTTTTAAAATTGTGCAAAACACAAGTTTGATTTTTCTTACAAAAATGACTTTCCATGTAAAGGTCCAATTAAAGAAACTAATAATAATTTACAAAAAAGTATAGCAACTATGCTTATTATTATAATAACTTCGTACATTTTTTGAAGTCGCGATTTGAAGTCATTAGTGTGGGACAGTAATTTGAGAGAGTAATTTTTTTAGTGCGTAATATTTTCTGACATGCACGTAACATGGAAAATATTATCGCGTAAATTTTAATTTTTTTAAAATAAAAAACTGAATTTATGTTTGGCTAACTTGTATGCGCTTATTGTTCTCTAAATATAGTTTTTGATTTATACGAGATATGAAATAAATCTATACGAAAATCCAATAAACTCCCTCCAAATCAGATTACTTTGACAAATACGTAACTTCAAATTGTGGCTTGGATAAGCAATTTGAACTCTTCACGTGTACGTCAATAGGCAATTAAATTTAGCTATTAGCCCCGTTTTTTATATCAGTCTGATACGTATTTATTTATTCATCCCGTTCTTTTAAAAACATATTGGTTGACGATCAAGCTTAAAAGCAATATACGTTTACGAAAGCATTTAATACTACATGCATTTTGATTGGTGTATTCATATTTTAACTACTAAAGTATAAACTTGTCTTAAAAAAATATTCTGGTCGAGCTATTAACGTAACTAGTTGATAACCAGAACTGTTAAGATTTCATTTTAGTGTTAATTTTTTAATATAGAGAAACTTAAAGGTTTATTTTAGTGCACATTGTTCGTCTAACCTTGGATTGGACAGACGCCAGTGTAGGTAGGTATACGTTTTTGAGTTACTTAGGATTAAAATAATGACAATTAATTAACAGTGGCAATCAAAAAGAGTTTTGTATTCATATCAAATGAGTTAGGAAACATACCATTTAATTTTTAGTAGAATACGAGGCCTTAAGTCGAATAAAACATGATTATTCGAAGTTTTAAATTCGCGTTTGTTTCGAGAGCCGCAGAAGTCTTAAAAAGTTATCTTAGCCAAAAGAAGCATGTCATGTTGACATGTTCATTATACTCCCAACATGGATGGGAGAGCTCATTAATCCTATTTTGGAAAACTGGGAAGCTTCTTAACATTATTCTGGTGGAATATGATTCTTCGAAAAATCTTATAAGGAAATCACCAAAATATATATATCGCTTATCTTGGCATTTTCTTATGCTAATGTACCTGACTGATGTAGCCAACTTAGTGTATGTCAGCAACACAGTAACTTTAACTACAGTGTCAGAAGAAGAGTTGGTAAATTTCCATGTTCATTTAATTACCAGATTTATTCCTGGAGTGCTTCTAATATTTCAGTCCTTTGAGATTGATCGCTTGTGTCAATTTTACACTTTTCTAGTTAAAATGGGAAAAAAGTTTAAACTTGATGCATCCTCTGAAAAACGATTTAGCTACGGTTTCAGTACGCTTATTTTATTTATTCATATTCAGCCAATCTTTCCATTGATACTGCATTTACAATCTAGATACAGTGCTAGATATTGGCCCTCAAGATACCTTCCACGGAACATCTACGACTCTTACTTGTTTTCGACAATGTACGCCTTTAACGAAATTATTTTTACGTATATTTCTCTTTGGGGAACAGTTTTTATTGGAGCGCCAGTTTTGTGCTACATATTATTTGGAGAGCAGTGGATCAAAAATTTGGGGTATTTTTAAAATTTCTTTTGTACTAACCCACGTATGCTTAAGACATAATATGTAAGTAAAAGTAATTTATTTTTATAGATAATGTGGTTTTACATTTGCATCTGATTTTTAGGAGGAAAGTGGATTATTATAAACTACCGTTTAGGACGGCCGTATCACATTACAGAGAGCAACTTTTAATAAATAGAATATTTAACTGTACATTCTCAAAGAGTTTAATCCCAGTATTGATTGGAAGCGCTCTGATAATAATTGTATTGAGTTCGGGATCGACCTTTTACAATGCTCAAAGTTCTTCCTCTACAGCAACCATTAATGTTGCAGTTGGTTGCCTAATATTGTGCATTGTCATGAAGTACATGTTAAAAGGTGGCGGAGAAATTTTGGATGCCTCGAAAAAAGTGCGAAGGCTTCTTATATTAGGCTACTTAATTGTAAACCGATATAATCCAAATGCCAAGATAACATTGAAAGAGAAACGACGGACTGTTGAATCTTGTATGGAATTGAGAATGAACGTCTTAACTAAAGCTTGTGCTACGTCAAACAGTTTCGCTTTGTTTATGCATGTCGCTTTAGAGCAATCTGTAAATTATTTAATAGCACTTCAGACAGGATAAACATGGTTTGCCTTTATATATTCAAACAATCAAATTTGTTGCGTTTTATACTGTGATCAATATATGAAATGCAGAAATACATACACGCCTGTTGAAAAACCAAAGTTTAGTTTGGGATTGCACCTGCAAACATGATATCTTAGCATCAGTTTTAAACTGTTTGGTTTTCTGTCTCATATAAACCGATCTACTTGTATTCTTACATCGTTAAATAACATCAATCGAGTACTGCACAACATTTGCTGGAGTATGAAGGCAACCATAGCTATGACAGTTAGACATATTTTCGCGCCGATTGTTATCCAAATTTAAAGAAAACTTAGTATTTCATTATACCTTTCAATATTTATAGAATTTAAAATAGTTATACCAAAATAAACTTCGGTTAACAAAACTTGATTGCGACATTTTTGGTTAAATAGGTTTAATGAATTATTTATTAACTCTAGCTTTCGAAGACTTTCCGTCCACTTTTTCAAGAATAAAAACATAAAATGAAACAATTTGCAAATTAGTTGATTAGTTAAATAAAACACATCAAAACATTCTATTCATCTATTAAGTTTAGTGTTAGAGGTAACCAGGGTCCGATGTTATAACTAGTGCTTAGGTTCATATTTCTGTAATATTTTTGAATAAATATGGCTTCCTTGAATTTTCTTTGAAAAAACCGTTTCTCGCAATGAAGAAGGACGATGGAGTCCGTGATAATTTTGTGTGATGGATGGTTATCTTCATGTTCTGCTAAAGCTGATTTGTCGATCCGTTTATATCGTAAATCCCCTTCATGGTCCTTCCTACGTCTGTTCATATCGTTAGTTTCACCAATGTAAACTAAATTACAGTTGCAAAATAGTTTGTATACTCCTGTTGGAATCGAGGTAGCCTTGTCCTTAAAGTTACATAACCGTGTATTTAATTTTATTCCAGTGTAAAAGCCCAAATATTTGTTTAGATAAGTACGTATGATTCCTGCTTTCTGGTAAGTAAGTAACAAAGTAAGTAACAAAACTTGTAAGTACATATGTTTCCATAAACACTTGTCCCATTCTAAAAATTATAGGGAAAAAATCTATAGTGAGCTACAACTACAAATGTTAGTTTTAGTCGCGATTTAATTAAAATTTCCAGTGAGGCCAATAATTTATAACCCAAACTAAACAGTACCGAACAAAGTATGGCCTAAGATCTCATGCATTCTTGAAACCCTACTAGAAATATATTGCAAAGTAAATTAATCATTTTATGAGAAAATACAAAATTAAACAATAAATTTGCAATTTATTTCTAAGGGATCCCAATCAAAGAACAGAGAAGGTGGTCCTATTATTTAGAGGATGCAGATGACGTAAGCATTGCTTAAGCTGTGGTGCAAATATCAAAACCAGAGGTGATTTAATTTTGATTGAAATCTGAAAATGTTGAAAAAAGTAATGTCATTCTGAAAACGATTTTACGCAGTAAAAAATTATTTTCCCAGAAAGCTTACTTTTACTAAAGTTGTAGAAGACGTATTCAACATGAGAAATCGCATGGATATATGGACGTAAAGAAGGCAGTACTTAGGACAACCCTAGAAGGTGGATCCGGTCAACATTGAACAAAAGAGAGTACGAAAGAACATTGTAATCAATCTGATATATTAAGGAAAGCAAATAAGCAGTACCATTTCATAACTTCTTTATTTCTTTCTCAAGCTTTGCTGTGGAAAGATTCCATTTAAGTATTGCCAGTGGCAAGAATAAGAAAAGTTGGTTGATTAGAGGGACGAGTTTTAGTTCTAGTTTACGCAACATTTTAATTGATTTGAAAACAAATCTGAACTAAAAATTAAAGGAGAATGATAGAGTTCATGGGTGGCTGTTGACATGATATTTAAAAAAAATTTAAGTAGATGGTTATTGAGACAAATGTATATGTCAACATAAATGAAACGTGAAACTTGTCCTAAATCAAATATTTTTACTTAAACCAATTTTTAGCAGACATAAAAATAGTTCATGGGAAAGTTATACGTTTACATGTCCAACGATATATATGAATATTTAAATTAAAACAGACATGGTTTTTTATATGCATACTTTAAAATAACCTAGGTATACAAAATATATAAAAAATACCATGTGGGCATGTTAGATTAATTATTTAGAATTCAGAATTAAAATATTATAAAAAACAAAATGTTTAAAAAAATTAAATTTGTTTTACACCACTTTGCAATTCTTACAAAATTTTAATGGAATTTTATTTTAAGCATACGGCAAAGGTAGGTATAAAATCGTCGTGACCGGGTCTGACGAAAATCGTTTTCACAGGTTTTCCACTTGATTCGACCATATACAATATTCTTATTATTCCACTTATTTTCTTTTAAAACTCCAATAATCATATTTGCTTTGACGGGATTAAGTCAGTTGATATATTCAAAAATTCTTAATCCTCACGAAGCGTTTGTTATCCCTTTCCGTTCTTTTGGTTTTGTTGCAAGGATAACTATAACTACAGGAATACAATATCTTCATTTTTTAATATGTTCCGTCATGTCTCAAATTTATCAACAAATTTATGAATTTTAAAAAATTTATAAATATTTTTGAAAATTTATTATTTATACATAAATTAAACTTTAAAAAATTACTCAAATGCATTAGCCAACTCATCGTCCAATGGCTTTACACTGTTCATAATTATTATCGTGTTACAGTTGATTTTTAAATTTACAAATAGGTTTTCGTCAAGGGTACTTTTAATGAACATAAGGTAAATGATTAACATATTCTACACTTTCAGTGAAAAATTTAAATTATTCACCGTGGAAAATAATTAGTACATAAATAAACGTTAATTGTTACCGTATTCGAGGTTCAAATTTTAATATTTAGTTATTGATTTATTGTTGCGTAAATAAGCTACTGATCCTACACCAATGTTTCATCAAATACAAATTATGCCTTTGAAAATATACCAGTATTTTAAAATAAATATATAGAATTCAACAACCCTTAAGATTGCAGGCTAACCAATATTAGTCAAACTAAATGAAATGGAGCGGCAACTTATAATCATAGTAATAAGTTGCTATATATCATATATTAGAGGACTCCAAACACGAACTAATTAAATTGCTAAGTAACCAGGGAAAAATTCATTTAGTTAGTTTACATTTTATATTAGCTTGATTGTTTGTCAATGCCAATAACGGAATTGTTTTTTACTTCGACCAACTTCGATGAAAGAACAAATTAACTTATTAATATTTGATTAGACATTTATGTCAATACATTATGAGTATTTACTAACGAACTCATAAATTAAATGGTTATAAGTATTTTCAAAACTACATGAAAATTTCTTTATTAAGCTCTTTAGTTTAAAATATTGTGAAAACTGAACTTAATGCGGAATTAACCGTACTATATTGGAATAATTTAAAAAATATCTCGTTTGTTTAATTTTGCGATTTCCCCCGAAATTCATTTCATTCGCTAAAGCTTGGGAATGGATGAAGAAAATGCTGTCATGAAACAAAAACACTTTGATCAGAACCAAATTCCCAACACGTTATGGCCTATAACGAAATTACTAAAACTATTAGGATACATCCTTATAGCAAAGTCAAAACAAAACGGCAGTGAATATCGAATATCGCAAATATTGCTATCTTAACTGCTTGGTTTCAAATAAAACCAACGACAAAACTGTTTAACGGTTGGAGTACAATAGAGCTTCAGTTTGAAAAAACCTTTGGCATTCATCTTTGTTTATCAACTTTTTAAAATGGAACCAAAAGGTTGAACTTGTTGGCTTTTAAAATCCCCATGCTAATATTTGCATTGATGAGTATCTACCAGTTGATAAATTCAGAATTTTTGGATTTAAATCAATCTTTTCTTGTCCTTCTTCGGACTTTCAGCTTTTTAATGATGATAACGATAAGTATTGGAAGGCAATATCTTTATTTTTTGATATGCTGCATAATGTCGCAAATATATCTGCAAATTTATGAGAACATTTCAGTGCATTTACTACAGGGTAAACCATTTTCAAGTGGAAAACAATGTTGATTACTGTAGCTAACCAAATGAAATGCATCGGGGATTTTCTTTCACCAGATCACTGTTTTATTTTAGTTGGCAGAGTGGTCTTCATAACCGTTTCTGTGTACAAACTAGAGGTAAAACGTACTGTTTTGTTTTTAAATTTTTTAAATACGTTTAATCATAAATTTGATTGAATCTAAATACGTTGGAAATAAGTTCAAAGGAGTTTTGACCATCCTAGACAGTGTTTCGTGCAAACTACAGTTATTTTAATGTGTGAGTTTGGACCGGAGGTTACTAATAACGGTAAATTAAGTGTTGCATTTCCAAAAACAAATGTTGTGCGATAGCCTTTCCTAAATTTGTTTTATTTTTATAAATTAGGTTGTCAATGCTTCAATTACGTACCTAATTGTGCTGCTTCAATTCAAACCACTCTAACAAATTTATATACGTTGCCGATTTCTGTGTATTTATTATTTATCTTCTAAATCTCAGATGTTGTACCTATTAGTAAGAAAACGGGTGGATATTTACAAACTATCGCTTTAAAAAGCGATTTCTTATTAAATACAGAAACTGTTATTCCATTTAATTTCAATTGCACATTCTTAACTAGTCTAATTCAGACCTTGTGATCTCATATTAATTGTCCTGAACTTAGGGTTTACATTTTAAAACTTTTCAAGCTCCTAATTTGTCAATATTGCACTTGGGGGCTTTTATCACTGAATTGCCATAAATTATGTTTCAAAGGTGATGGGATAATTAGATATGGTTATCTAGAAACGTAATAGCTTATTACATCGGTGTACTAAAATGTAAATGGACAAGTGAAATTTAGGTTTTCTAATTGTATTATTTATAACGAATATTATTCTAATTATGTTCATCTAAAAATAATCTTCCATACGCGAATTATTCTAAAAATTATTTTAAAAATATGCAAATTAGTCTAAACCCGAAATGTTCCAAAAATGCAACTGATGCACAAGTAAACTGGCAAAAGACCATATGAATGTGTGGGTGAGCACTAATAAACAAGTGTTTTATTAGATTACGCTGAATAAGCTTAAGTTAAGAAATGTTTAGTTTCTAAAATACTTTAGGCTAGGTATGTAATTAATAAAAACTTGACCATATTATAAAATATAACAAGTTGTCAGAAACACAATTATTACTTGTCTGTAAACATACTTTTGGCATTTTAAAATAATGTAATCGCATGGTTCAAAAAATACTTAAAAATGCTGTTTCGTTTCAGACTAATTTGAACTAAACTAATTTTCATTAAACTATTTTTTAAAGATCTATTTTTAGAATAATTCACATAAAAAGATTTTAATTAGAATATATTTACTGTTCAAATCCAAATTAATCCCAATGTCAAGATAACATTACAAGTGACCAGGTAAATAATACAACGTTGTATTTTATTGCGAACAAACTTTTTATCAAGTGCTTGTGGCACCTCAAATAGTTTCGCATTGTTAATGGATATCAATTTAGTACAATAAGTATATGTAATAGCACCTAAAACCTGCTAACGAAAACTTCGTATGTGCAAGTAATAAAACCCCTACTTCTATAATTTTGGCAAATTCTACTGTAAACATTTTTTAGTAAAACATAATGTAGTTGTGCAAGCAAATTTTTAGCACCAACTATTGATATTAAAATATTACATTACAACCAAACATTACAAAAAAGCTAAATAAACTTTATTCAAAATAGCATAAGTATATCAACAATCCTGTCCCTTATTCCTTGCACATAAGCCACTATAAATCCATAATCAATGTTTGTGAAACTACCATATCGAAATCTAAGTGCGGTCAAAGATTTTACCTCTAAACACATAACCTTAGCAGCGATTTTGAATTGTTTAGTTCGTTGTCTTGTATAAACAAATCTTGTGGTATTCCTACATTGTAAAATAACATGAAACGAATGGTGTACCTCACTTGATACTATATGAAGACATCCAATCACTGCAACAAGGGTTATTACCGCGCTGAATGATATCCATATTAGTAGTACACTTGAAATTTCATGATGTCTCTTTATAATTATACAACTTGTAGTAGCTATTCCTAGGTAAAATAAAGTTAAAAATGCTTGTGTATATATTTCTACAAACACTTGTCCCATTTTATATATAATTGTTAAAAATCTACAATGGGATATAACAAACGAACATGGTAGTTTTGAATTCAACAAAATCAAGATCTCTAGAGATGTCAATATTTTGTAATTTGAGCTGAACACGACAGACCAAAATATTGCCCATGCTCTCGTACATTCTGGTAAACCTGCAAGAAATATAATGCGAAATGTTAATATCACAATATTACCAAATGCTGCATCGGACAAAATTTGTTTGCAAATGATTGCAATGGGATCCCATCCGAGAAGTATCGAAGCTGGCACTAGGATATAAGACGAAGATGACACTAAAATGGTTAGAAGTGTCGTACAAGCGTCGAAGACAGACGTTATATTGCGATTTCTGTTCAAACCTGAAAATATTCAAAATATGTAGACATGTTAGATTTTCAGTGAAAAATTATCAACGTGTTTAATGTAAAATTTAATTTGAAGAGTTACTTCTAAAAAGGTTATGAAAGAGGTATTCGCTGTGAGAAATTAGGGTTAAAGTTGACGGATACAAGTAAAGTAGGCCGTAATTTAGATAAGACGAAAGAGTTAGCCCACTCAACGCAACTAAAATAGTTTTTTGTCCAGTTGTTATTTTCACTTGGAATATAATCGAGTACAGAAGAACACACGCGGATTGTATACCAAGTGATATATTTAGGCAAGCAAAAATGCAGTACCAGAAAGCAACCTTTTTGTTTCTGTTGACTTCAAATTTGCCCGATGTAAGATTCCAGTCAAGTATAACAGGTGGTAAGTAAAAGAAAAACTTCTTGATTAACCTTATCAACCTTAATTCGAGTTTACGAAGCATATTAATTTTATTTACAAAGAAATCTGCACTGAAAAATAATGACTGATTTTTGTTATGGGAACGGACTAAAGGTGCGACCTGCGAGATAGCTGTATTAAGATGGAAATCTGTAAAATACTTGAGGTTAAAAGTTTATAGCAAAGTGCTTAATAGATCAAACGTCAATCTTATCGAATACCAATTTTCCTACTAGAACTTATTTTGAGTTAACCAAAAGAGTTCATGGATATAAAGTTCCGTATATGTATTAAAATAATAAACTAGTCTTTCCACTTGCTGTGTGTGCTAAGATATTTTTGCGTTAGACCAACCTAGATATACAATGTTCATGACAAGTGAGTTCAATAATTCAATAATTTGACTATAACTATTCGTAAAAAATGGTTTATCTAACCTTAATAAAGCAAGTAAATGGCTAATCTTACTCAAGCTGATTCCGTCATTTTATGAAAAATAGACGTAATACCATGAATAACTAAAAAGCTGCTTAATTTAGTTTTTAGTTTAGTTTTTCTCAGAAACAATCAATAATTGGTTTTTATGTATTTATTAGTGGAAAAATATTTTAGTGTTCTGGTATATGGTATAATACAAATGAACGTTCAATTTAAACTAAATCAATAATATGATTTCATACCTGACTAAATATTTAATAACAAGAAAATTGTTATTAAAACAATTAAAGCAATTTCGTGAACGTTACTGGAAATACATGTTAAAATAATATTTGAGCTAAAACAAAAATTGAAACCCAATTAGACCAAGATTACCAAACGATTACAATATTAACCTCATCAAAATAAGATGAAAATAATACAGATGTTGAAATACAGTTAATCTTGCCGTATTTATGTTAAAGTTCAGATTTTATACAAACACTTAAGCAACTGCATCGTCACACAGTTTCACTCAGCTCATAGTATTTGGCATTATAACGATTGGCATATTACTAAATAGTAGTTTACCTATTATAGTTCAGCTTTATAATAAGTAAATGTTGCTCTAGAGGTATCATACTATACAGAAACCATCAAACTAAATTTCCCGTTGGAATATAAAAAAAAATATTGAGCAATGATTTAACCTTTAACACTTCTCTTCCATTTTCTATCAAAGGGGTTCCGTTTTCTAATAAAAAACTACCGTGGTAAAGAACTAAATGTTTAAAATTTCATAACTCTAAGAATCTATGACCAACAAATTAGTTAAACCAGAAAAAAAGGCAATATAACTGAAACTTACAATTATAAAAATAAACAAATTGGTTTATCTCAATTATCAGAGAATTATTCCGCAAACTAATTTCCTTATCAAGTAAATTTAAGAAAATAGTTGTAATACATATGCACAAGACTTAGAAAAAATAATTGTCATCGGTAAAAGCAAAATTGTTTGAAGATGATTAATTTTAGTAATAAAACAAATGCACGGACTTTGTATGCTATGACATTAATTTCATTAAGTGAAAAAATACGTTATTACTGTACATGTGCTTGTGAGTATGTACTTCATTCTCACATTCAAAAGACTAAGAGGTAATTTTAAAGCTAAAAGTAAATTACTTTTAATAATTTAATATTTAAAAGACCACGAAACCTCGTTTAAAAATTGAATAAACCATATTTTATAACAAGTAAAACATGATTTAATTTTGCTCTAATTTTAAGCTGAAATTCGAAATTATTGAAAACTTAACTCAAAATAGCATTAGCATATCAAAAGTTGTGTCCCTAATTCCCTGCACATAACCAACCACAAACCCGTGATCAAGATTTGTGAAATTTCCACATCGAAATCTTAGTACGGTCAAAGATTTAACCTCTAAACACATTACCTTAGCAGCGATTTTGAACTGTTTAGTTCTTTGTCTTGTATAAACTAATCTACTAGTATTCTTACATTGTGAAATGGCACTTAATGAATACTGTACCTCAGTTCCAATTGTATGAAGGCAACCGATCACAGCAACTAGAGTTATTGTTGCGCTTAATGATATCCAAATCATTAGTATATTTGGGATTTCATTGTGCCTTTTTATTATTATACAATTTGTAAATGCTATTCCTAAGTAAAAGGAAGTTAAAAATGCTTGTGCATAAATTTCCACAAACTTTTCTCCCATTTTATAAATAATGGTTACAAATCTACAATGAGATATAACAAAAGAACATGGGAGTTTTAGTTGAGATAAAGTCAATATCTTCAGTGATGCTAATATTTTAAAATTAGTGCTAAAAATCACGGACCAAAATATTGCCCATGCTCTAGTGCATTCAGGAAAACCAGCAAGAAATATTACGCGAAGTGAAATCACCACAATATTCCAAGAAGATATTTGGGGTACAATTTCTTTGCAAATAATTGCTAAGGGATCCCAATCAAAACATATACAACCTGGCACTATAATATAGAATGAGGATGATACTAAAATTGTTAGAATAGTAGTACAAATATCCAAGTTGGATGTTATGTTCCTATTTTGATTTAAGCCTGGAAAATAATATTAAAGACGTACATGTTAAGTGATTCCTTAAAAAAATCTACATCTTTAATGTACTAATAATGCCTAACTTTGTGTGCTTACTTTTGAAAAGGTTATAGAAAAGATGTTCCGTATGAGATATTGAGGCTATTGTGGAGGGATACACGCAAAGTAAGCAGTAATTTAAATATGAAAATAAAGTTGATCCGCTCAAAGCACTTAAAATTGTTTTCTGGCCAACTGATAAGTTAATTTGAAACAAAGTGGAGTAGAAAAGAACACATAAGGATTGTGTTCCAATAAGTATATTAAGGCAAGCAAAAATACAAAACCACGTAAGCACTTTTTTGTTTCGATTTACTTCAAACTTTCCTGATGTAAAATTCCAGTTGAGTATTGCCGGTGGTAAGAAAAAGTAAAACTTATTGATTAGCCTAACCAAGATTATTTCTAGTTTGCGCAGCATTTTTTTTACTTATCAACAAAATTCGATTGAAAATAATAATTTGAAACAAGTTTGAAAATGGTGATAACAAAGAGCGATTTAATCTTGACAAAGTAATTGCAATAATATTCAGTAGAATAAATCTATTATTTTCAAACTGTAAGTTAAAAAAGCTTATATGGTAAAAAAATGTATATCACACAAAAATAAAACGTGTGTCAGGTCTGTAAATCGATTTTTCTAAGTATAACTATTTTTTTAGAATAAGAAGTAGTTCATGAGCATAACACGTCGTATTTCAAGCTATTTATAGTCAATAAAATATTTTGTTTAGACAGAATTTACTTTAAAATAACCTAGATATACAAGGTAACTTGTTTGGTAGTCTTGTTCGATTAATAATTCAGTTCGGCTTTACATAGGAACTGAAGAATTCACAAACTGTTGACTTGATATTTTTAACCATTTAAGTGACAATTCTTACCACATTTATATAGAGTATTTTTATGACAAAACGACGCAATAAAAAAGAATATAAAAGTAATCAATTATGTTTTCCAAAAGCTCTAACCTAAATCAGTTAATAATTATTACATTAACTTGTTTCTAAATATACATCTAGTTTGCAACATTGCATTGTAAGTAATACCTTAAGAGTTTAAGTTTGCATAAACTAAATTTAGTTCAGTTTTATTTGTATTATTGCGTAGCTGGCTAACATATTTTTTTCCTACTTACGGGCTAAAATATCATACTGTTAGAGCCAAGGGATTTAAACGTACTAAAACTGAAAACATCATTGGAACTCTTTTAAATTTCAAATTTTCTTCTTCGCCGCCTAATTGTAATAAAATTTTACACAATTAATCGGTACATGTACTAATTTTGAAGAAATGTTTTTTGATAGCATACTTTACTTTTAAAATTAAATGACTTGAGTAGAAGTCAGTAAGTCAGCTCAGCCCAACATTTTTTTATGTATATACTTAATAGCTACTAAAAATAATCCATGTTTTTGATCGGCGAAGCTAGTTTCTGCAAACTAAATTACATGCTTTTGGTAAAAATTACCTGTACAAGCTCAACAGTTCAAAGTTATTAGCTAGTGGGTTACACTTACAGTTTGTTTCAAACTCAAACCATTTACTGTTAAATATGCTTCAAAAGCTTCTTCAAGTACATATTTTTTGTGCCGTTTCTGGTTGGACACATTGTTGAGAAAGCATATCTCTTGCAAGTACATTTTGAAAGGTTGTGGAACAATTTTGGATGCTTCCAAAAAGTTGCGACGGCTTCCTATGCTGGGTTACTTAAACGTTAATAGATGAATCATCGAATTGCATTTCAATCAAGATAAGAAAATATTTATTTACATTTTATGCTGTAATAAATATTTTAAGCTATCAAAATACACATTCAACATCTTTATCTGTTTAACAGTTAATAAATAAATCGTAAAAACAGTTTTTTACTATTTTGGATAGCTTTAAAATTTAGGCTTTTCTTTATTCCAATTAAAACTTTAAAATACCATCAACATATCTACAGTTCTGTCTCTAATACCTTGTACGTAACCAACTACAAATGCATAATTAACATCTTTAAACCTACCATATCGAATTCTAAGTTCGCTCAACGATTTCACTTGCAAACACATTACTTTAGCAGCAGTTTTAAACTGTGTGGTTTTCTGTCTTGCATAAATCGATCTGCTTGTATTCTTACACCGTAAAATAACATCAAACGAGTACTGCACCGCATTTGCAATAGTATGAAGGGCCCCAACTAAAGCAGTTAGAGTTATTGTGGCGCTAATAGTTATCCATATTAATAGTAAACTTGGTATTTTATCGTATCTCTTAATAATTATACAGTTTACAATAGCTATACCAAAGTAAAATGCTGATAACAAAACTTGCAAGTACGTTTCCACAAAAGCTTGTCCCATTCTATACATTATTGCGAAAAATCGACAATAGGCTACAACAAACGAACATGGTAGTTTTAAACGCGATTCACTTAAAATTTTGAGTGATGCTAGCAGTTTGTACGCCACGCTGAACAGTACAGACCAAAGTATAGCCCATGCTCTCATGCATTCGGGAAAACCAGCAAGAAATATAATGCGAACTAAAAGTATCCCAATGTTGCGAGGCGATGCAAATGACACAATATGTTTACAAGTAATTCCCACGGGATCCCAATCAAAGAATATACAACCTGGAATTATAATGTAGAATGCAGATGATACAAAAATTGTCAGGGATATCGTGCAGATATCGAAACCAGATGTTAAATTCCTGTTTTGGTTCAAACCTACAAAAGTTCAAGAAGAAATAAATTAAGCGATTAATTCGTAATTGTAAAATTAATTTATATGTATACTTACTTTTAAAAAGGTTATGAAAGAGGTATTCAAGATTGGAAATCGAGGCTAATGTAGATGGATGGGCGTAAAGTAGGCAATAATTAAGATATGACGACAAAGTGGCGCCACTAAGAATACATAAAATTGTTCTCTGGCCAGTTGTTAATTTCAAATTAAATACAATCGAGTATACAAGAACGCCTAAAGATTGTAATCCAATTGCTAAATTAAGGATAGCAAATATGCAGTACCATTTTACAACTTTTTTATTTCTGTTAAGCACAAACTTTGCTGTGGAAACATTCCAGTTAAGTAATGCCGGTGGTAAGAAAAAGAAAAACTGGTTTATTAGTCCGACTAGTTTTAGTTCTAGTTTGCGCAACATTTTACAAGATTTGAAAACGAATCTGAAGAGAAAACTAACTTTTAAGTTTAGTATTTGTGGCTAAATGACAATTTGAAGATTCAAAACTTTAGAACAACTTTAAGTCCAAAGTTATTTGGTGAATGCGTAATATTTCACAAAAACGAAACGAAAAGCTTCTTCTAAATTGATTATTTTGACTTGAACTAATTTTGGGTAGACATGAAAAATAGTTCATGGAAAAAATATTCTCCACATGCCCAACTATACGTTTTAAATTGAATAAAGCTTTCCACATTCTTTGTTTTCCATAGATACAAGCTTTAAAATATTCTAGGCATGCAAAAATAAATTGAATAGTACCTTACGGACATGTTACATTAATAATTAAACTTCCAAGTTTTATATTCGAATTAAAATATTATAAAAACAAAATATTGTAATAATATTTGATCGCGTACAAGGCAATCCGTACAAAAAATACCCTTTCATTTTATTCGTAATGCGAAATTGCGTATAAAAGAGAGGAATAAAAACAAATTGGATTATTTTTCTACATTGGATTGAATTGTTGCCACAAAAACCAATCTATATTTTTTGGTTTTATTTTCCACAAACAAAATGGTAAAGTCAGCAAAAACATGTTTTTATAACGTCTCTTTGTTTTAAAACTCCGCACGCGTCCTTAATTTTTTTATTAACTCAACTAATGCAAGAGTGAAAACAGACGTGCTGTTAGAAATAAATGATGAATAAATGACCATTAAAACAAAAAAATAATGAAAAAGATTTTTTTTTCAAACTTTATTGCAAAATTTAAAAAAGGTACTAAAAAAACAAGTTAAGTTGGTGTAAAAGTCCGCCTGAAGTTACGATCTTGACTGGGCCTTTCTCCTTGCTGACGAAAATTGTATGCCCGTTTTTTCCACTTTGGCCGTCCATGTACATTATCACGCCGATTTATAACAATTCTCCGTGCATTTAACTCCAAGTTAGTTAAATTAGTTTCCCCACTGGCATCTTGAAGTCTGTATGCAAATATCTCAGCAACCTAAAAATGGATAAATTACATGAACGCCTTATGTTAGTTCTTTTTGTTCATAGATAATTTTGTTTCAAGGTTTTAATTTCAAAAAAAAACCTACCGTGCTACAACAGCAAACCACTAGAATTAGAAAAAATATTAACTGAAAGTTATAATATTTCTCCATTTTAGCTAAGGTACAACTTTAAGTACAAAAATGATGAAAAATATTTTGCAGCTCTTGTCACTTGTTTTAGTTATTTAAATGACTGGTTTCAGAATTAATGCAATTTATTGATTTTGCTTTCGCAATGCCACATCACTTTATAGCACAATATCCTCTTTAATTCATTTAATTAAGCAATGAAATTTAACTTAGTTATTATTTTAGTTTAATAAATAAAACGCATAATTAAGAGAAATAAAATACAGTTAATTTTATCGATTTTTATGCAAACTAATTACAAAATCTTTTAACAAAATATTCACTGTGTAGTGACTTTTAGACCGTTGGTACCAAAGAGAAGTAATATAACTTTTTAATCACTGTATACTAATTACTAATTAGTTTGCAGAATTAAATTTGATTTATAATTAGATTATTAATCATTCATATTCCACAACTGTTGTACATTATACGACAGACGGACAGTGCTCAATGCAATCTCATTAAGTCAATCTAAAAATGCGTCCGCTAAAATCTACACTTCACATGCTAGTATACCAGAAATTGCACATGTCACATGTGCCAATGCAGAACATGAACACGAGTCAGGCAGGTGTGAATGAAAAAAAATGCAATGCTGCTGTAAAATGTAAACAAAAAGATTCCGTTGCATCGTGCCAATCTTGCTTTTCAATATTGAATGTATCTCAATCCCAATCCCAGGTAGGGTATCTCATTGAAACTTTTAAAAGGTAAAAAGTGACTGAGTTATTGAATTAGTTGTAGTTTTTTGCTAATTTTTATGCTTTTATTTTTTTGTGGTAGTTTCGGTGTGGGAAGTTGGAACGCCAAGCGGACAGACGCATGGCACTGTCACCATCCGTCATAAAGTTTTCATGGTTTAAAGTCTGAAGCGAAGAAGGTTCCAACATGAGTGCCCTACAGAAATCAGTTGAAGAATGCAGGAGGAAGTCTTCCGTGTTATCTATCCAGTACGTTCAGCAGTTGAAGAAGGAGTTCGAAAAAGCAGGTCTCGGCCAACACAGTGATGAGTTAAGACAAAGGTTCGATAAGAGTTTGGAGGAAGTATTTCGGGCAATAGAGTGTGAGGGAAATATGTTTGTTTTAATTTTACTGAAAAATGAAAATAAATATTTATTTTTAGTTTTTTGTGTGGTTATTTACAGTACAAAATGGCCAATCTTCTTCAGTTCAACAGCTGGGTGTCGGCTCTACTCCACGTCCGCATCCATTGGAACCTCATCCACCTCTTCGTCCAGAATATCAACCTAGACGTTGGAAGGAAATATTGCCTAGGCGGCGTTCGGAAGTTGGTCAGCATCGTCGTTTGAAACTTCCTCCATCAAAGCGTTCAGAACCCCAGCCTAGACAACGCTCGCAGCGTTCAGAACCAGAACCACAGCCTCATCATTTGGAACCACCTCAGCCTCCACGACGACCACAGCATTCAGAACCTCCTCAAAATCATCCTCTTGTAATCCAGTTCGGAAAACCAGTTTCAGAAAGCTACCGGTTAAAAATTAACCCGGATATAAACTGGAGTGAAAAATTCCCTTCCGGATTCATCTTAATGGGAACACTAGTAAATGGACAACCAAAAGTACTGAAAAATGAAGCCAACTCCCTAAAAACTCCTGCACTCGTCTGCTTAACCCAAGATAAGAACCTAGTTTACGGAAATGAAGCATTAAAAATATTAACCGGTGACCCATTGAACTTATCAACTTCAAATTTTTGGGAATGTAATAACAGGCAAGGCTATGAACCAACTCAACTTGTTAACCTAAAAGTAAATCCAGGATGCTCCGAACTTCCGCCCCAGTTTTTTAATGCATTTATCCTATCAAGTTTAAAAAATGTAGCAGAGTCCCAACAAAACTGTGAGTTCAAACAAGCCATTATCACATTTCCTCTAGTTTACACCGCCGCCCAACGCCTTCGTCTTAAACAGGCTGCCAAGCTTGCAGGATTTAAAGATGTGTATTTAATTAGTGAAGAAGGATTAACTGCTTATTACTGGTTTGCCAAAGAAGAGGAAAAAAGACGTAGTCAATATTCCAAAAGCATTGTTATCGTTAATTGTGGACCATCGACATTCGTAATTTACCAAAAAGGATTTTACCCGCATGTTAAAGGGTTTGCTGTTAAGGCTGTCTGTATTGTACGATACCGTAGTGAAGTTAATGCTTTGTTTGATAAATTGAAAGAGTTAAAAATAGATAAGAAGGGAATTATACCAGTGATTACAAAGTATTGTGATATTTCCAAGAGGGATTTCCGAGAATTAAAATTCAGTTTATTTTTAATGGGAGATTTAAAGGGGTATAGGGTGGAAATAGTTAAAAATAATGAGTTTAATTGTGATGAAGGTGATGATCAAGCTTATTGGGCATTAAAAGGGGGGATATTGTTGGGGGAGGAGCCTAAAGAGTTGACAAGTAGGGTTAGGAATTTTATTGGTACGGGGGTGAGTTTGGATTTGAGGGGGGTTGTGATTAGACATGATAAGCTATTGCCAGTGGATAAGAGAGAAATTGTTAAGTTTAGATTTAAAAGTGGAAAGGGTATTTGTAGGATTGTGGGTTATTATAGATTTGGGAGGGAGGTGATTGGGAGGTTATCTGTGATTGGGGTGGGGAAGGGAGTGGAATTGGAGGTTAGTTTGGGGTTGAGTTGTGAGGGGATTTGTGAGGTGGTGGAGGTGGAAAGAGTAGATGGAGGTGGGGAGGAGGAGGTGAATTGGGGGTGGTTTGGGTTAGATTGTGGGTTTTTAAAGGATAATTGGTATAAAAAGTGTAGGGTGTTGTTGGGGAGGAGTTTAGGGAGGAAAATGGCTTTTGGGAAGGGGCGTGGGCGGGATAAGGCGACGATAGATAAAGATGATGAGAATGGTGGTGATGTGGGTGGGGGTCGCTGTGATTTGGGGAGTAAAGTATGTAGTGATGGTAATGTGGTAGGGGAGGCGGTGACAACGGCATCTAATTCAGCAGCAGGACAAACTGAGAAACGGAGGAAGAAGAAGGTAACGGGTGGTAAGATCATTCGTCCGAATGACATAATTGTGAATAGAAATTTAAAGAAAATTAAGTTGGAAAGTGATTGGGTTGATGTTGATGATCCAGTTGTGAAAATAGAAACAGATTTGATTTGATCTGATTAAATTTAAAAACGTGTACAAGGATAATAGAGAAAAAACAGATTAACTGCTTAATGGTGCACACGGATAGTATTTGAAAATGTATCTATATCGTGAAATAAGTACTAAAATTGATTTTTTGTGACAAAATTAATTGACACAGTTAAATATGCATTTAAGTTTGTACTGTACTGTACTTATTTATCATGATTGTTAGTATTTATTATGGTACTTTGAGCTGTGAAGTTTTACAAAAAGAAAAATAAAGCTATTTTATCAAATTTTGTAGCTACTAGCTAGTCATAAATTCAGTTAAATTGGAGAAATTAAATAAAATGACACACTTTCTGAACTACATGCCTATTTTTTTCTTTTTTTTTTCTTCAACATAATTTGATTGACCACCAATAGCATTGCACCATTTTCCTTAATGAAATTCATTTTAAATACCTGTTTGGTTAAATAGTTAAATGAGCTTCAAATATTTTTTAAAAAGTAGTGCAAATTACACTTTGCATATGATAAACAAGGTTGCACAACTAATTACCTTTTTATGCTTTTATACAAAGTTTTATAACTCTTAATGGCCCACATAAAAAATTAATGGTACATCTGTGAGAGTTTTTGTTCGAATAAAATGTATATTTGGAAACTAATTATTTTGGATAGTCGCAAGTGCCGGTGTCAGGTTTAAAGTTAATCTGAAATATCTTTTAGTTTCTTCAGCAAAATGTTTAAAGAATTTTACTTTTCGATAGTCTGGTGTATTTTCATTTGTACCAACCAAGAGAACGTTATTTCATTAGAATTGGTATCGAATCAAACATTACCTGAAGAAAAGGACAGTAATTTTGGGATTTTACATACAGTTCGAAATTTAACAATTTGGCATGCAAAGGAAAGAAATATTGTGAAACTATTTTCAAAAAGGGTAGAGTTAATCGAACAGGAACTTAGTTTACTTAAAAGGTAGAGAACTTTAAAAAAAATAAAACAAACTTATTTAAGATTACAAGAATATAATGGTCGATTTCTGTTTCTATAGTTACCTAAAAGATTACAGCGATTCAAGTGGAATGGTGTTGGAAGACAAGGGAAATTCTAAGCTATCTTCTGA
>JAQIWN010000750.1:0-27420 GCA_034699025.1 Entomobrya cf. arborea Gr-Col-00668
ACAATTTGGAGGAATTGAGAGAAAACTTAAATGCTCTCTTCAAATAATTAAACGACAGTAAATTGTTTAGGTTTTTAGACATACATCTAGTATTACAAAAAATAATTGAACAAAAACCGCGTGCAAAGCATGAATCAATTTTAATCGAAATTTGAAGTATTGTGTAAACTTAATGCAAAATTTATTTTTGGCAAAGCTTTAACCAGGTTTAGGATTACTTCTTATTGCATACACACTCCAATATCTATTGCTCATGAATATCCACATACGAGTCAAACTTTTTCATTAACTTTTTTCGAATTTATTATGACGGTTATAATAGTTTATTTAGTTTTTGGGATTCTAGTACTGGGCAGTAGTAATATCATTTTTAAAAAACTTTAGTTTTTACAGTTTTTCAAATTTTAGTCTTTTCAAAGTATGAAACCAATTTTAACTTTATATCGTTGAAATATAACAGGAATTGATTTATCTACCTTTTTACCGTGTCTAATAAATCCTTTAATCTGGTTACAAACTTTTTAGGCATAGAAATCATTCCTATAAACTCCAATAAATTTGAGGCAGTTATTCATGTATAACATTCTAATTGGAACTTTCAATAGTTTTAAACAACAGGTCACCCGACTTCAGAATTCTTGTAAAAAGCTTGAAGTTCCTTCCCACTTTGTTACGTAAACACTAAGAAATGGCCCTACTGATTTGTATATTAAGACGCTAAAGTGTATTTTAAATTATTTTTAATCAGTAGGTATGAATGTTGCACTAAATTGAAATTTGTGAGCTTTACAGTAAATATTCGTCCATGTAACTACAAGCTCGATGTATTTTTGTATTTGTCAATGCCTGTTAAAGAAAATAATGTGCACCACATTTGGTTTGATTTCAATATAAGCCATTTAAATCTCACCATTTTAAGCTCAGCTCGATTTATCACATTTTAAGATGATATTTCCTGGTCAGAAATAGGTTTGTACAGAATGAAATTATCAAAATCAGGCCATTATCAACAAACAGAAGTTACATCTTCAATAAAATATTATCAAGTTAGCTATAAATTTCTAATATTGGTACATGCATTGGAATCATGTACATATTGTTCTAATTTTTTCAGGATCTATGTAAAACAATATTTACTAAACGTACAACATGAAATGTTTGATCAATTATCTAAGGCTTCCTTAGCAACAGGCAACAAAAATATCATAATTTATATAATATAAAAATAACTAATACCAATATTCTGGAAATGAAACTTGACGAAGGACTTTTTAATGACGAAGATCATCGGAATCATTTTTCATCAGTGTAAATATTCAATCTTGAAGCTTATAATTGAAAATTTCATATTTTTAGCAAGTAGAATATTCAACATTAAACCTAGAACTAACAACAGACCAATAATTTTATTATATACATTTCAGGGTTACGAATACAAAAGCAAAGATTCAAGTATTATATATTGGTGGATCAAATTTGTCCCGATTCATTTTGTTCGAGTGAGAGAACTTGGTTATGCTCACTTGAATACTGAATGTAATGAAAAAAGTGGAATTAAGTGCAAAAACTTTCAGCGGTAAATCAGGTAATATATTTGTTTTTTTTGTATTGCTAGTTGGGTGTTGGTTCGGGCTTTTATTTTATGTCATAGACAATTTTATAATTTGTAAATTTGATTGCACTAAAACAGTTTTAGTATTTATAATAATTCTTACGCCTAACAGAGCAACACCACATTATGTGTTTATATACAGAAGTAAAAATGAATAAAATATGATATTTTTAAAATTACGTGCCCAAAAAATTTGTTCCAGAATTGCACATAACATCAGCATATCACAATATTTAATTACATTTTCTGACATAATCCTTTGTTTGACTTATAAATGTCTTATTTTCTTTGTGAAATATTCCTCTGCTTGTTTAACTGATTACTACCGCAAATATGTTTGTTTGAAATTTGTTACCGTTTCGATCATGTTTCTAGCAATGCTAATTACCATATTAAATGTTAAGTTATTAAATTATAAAATTAAACAATTGTTGGTTTTGTCGAGTAAATTTCAAAAAAAGATACTATTGAATAAAAATTGGACTGTAAACTTAATTATTCTTTTAATACACCCCTCCAGACGACTAGGTTTTAAAGTAAAAAAAACAAAGCGTTGCAGAATTTGTATATCTTTCAATAGCGAGTAAAATCATGTACTAAAATCTTGCTAGATGTTTCTACACATTTACACCAATCAATACCTTAATTTCGTTTTCCTCAAATAACTTTTGCTATTTTCAAAACATCAGAATCAAACTTATTGCATTTCTAACAATGATATCACAAATTTGTAGTCCTAGTGTAGCTGTAGCTACACCATAAGGTCCAATAATCACTCCAAAAATAATTGGACAACTTTGAAGAGTTTTTCGGTCTATGCGACTAACAAGTATACACTTCCAACCAGCACAAAATTGATTACCATGTTTTCTTGAAATATCTGCATATTTTGTCAAAAGAATAAAACTTACAAAGAAAGAAATCGATAAAGCTGGTGCAATAACGTAAACAATTATAGTCAAACTGTCATACAGTTTAAAAGTTACAAAACTACCAATCGAAGCACAAACAATTCCAACAGCAATCAAAATAGTAATGAAATCTGCATAATTTGAATTTATAACAGTCAAAAGTAATTGATACATTCTAAAGCTTTTATAAAATTTTGAAAAATCTCCCTTATCGGGTTTTTTACTAATAGTTACATGATTTTTAGTAAAAAGTTGAACATTTTCCAAACAAATAAACATTAAAAGTAACGTTGAGACAAAACAAGGGCAAACATGTACACACGAAATTCCGTACAGGATTGACGTCCCAATTTTAACTATAAAGCCTTTTCCAAAGAAAAGTTGCATTGGCTCCCAATCGATTAGAAGTGGCATAAAAGTAAATCCCAAACAAATAGTAATAATTGCTACATTCAGAAAATAGATGACAACTTCGTGTAATGAGACTGTGCCAAGTTTTAAACTTGATGAGTAACTGATGCCATTACCAAGCCTGCACACCTCTGATATTAAATATCGATAAAATTGGTGCTGCGTTAACAAGAAAAAAATAGATGCATTCACAACTGTACAAAGTGTGACAATTATTGAAGAAAATGCAATCTGATCAAGCTTTGTACTTAAGTTGTAATTTTTCCAGGAGTACGATAGATATATAAAATAAATTACATATATTTGTTGGACAAATATGTAATAAAAGATTCCAAAGAAAAACAAAATTTGTCTTTTTGATTTGTTTGAGTATTTAGGGTTTTCAACTAAGCGGTTTTGAGCTGTATCAAATAAATATGGAATGTTTATAAAATTTTGAAACAAGGAGTGCACTCGAAAAGATGCTTTTGTGAATGACATATTGCAATTAGATTTTAATCATTCAGAGGAACCGTTGTTTTTACGATTATGAAGTAAGTTGAGCTTTAATCATGCATACGCAATCGTAAAAAGCGAAAATTAATTGCACAAAACCTATGGATCAGCATGAATAATTTTCGTATTTCAATTGGTTTCCAATTTAAATTCCAACTAAAATTTGTTTCAAAATTCTAGTCTAGTATTATTTATACTAAATATTGCTTATTTATTATTTGTATTGATTTTTTGATACGTCGGCTACTAAAACTTGCACACACTGTAACTGCTGTTTACTTTTAAATGCTTTTCACATGAAATATTTTAGTTTTAGCACTAGTCAATCCTAAAATAACTTAAAATTTACTTTTATTTGGCGGAATACTTTATACAGTTTTTGTTGCTGATCTATTACGATCTTACGATTTACTAAAATTTTATTTAAAACTCTAAAAAAGTTCAGTTTTAGTAAATAAGATGAAAATCTGAAGAAAAAAATTCCCAACAGAACTTGAGCTAACTAATGGGTTTTCAACGAGGGATTTTATTCGCAAGGCTAATACAAAGTCAAACAAAAATAATAACGAGTTTAAATTTCAATTATGTGTTTGAAAGTTAGTTGACTTCCGATGTCCTTCCAGTATTTCGTTGAAAACCATTTTAAAAAGGCGTGACTTTATCTCTAATAGTATTTAACTAAAACGCTTGTTTCCTTATTCCTTTCATACCGTTTACTTAGTATTCCAATTTAAACGACACAACAAGACTTTAAAATCACCATTCGTTTTCACATGCAATCAATGAATATTGTTTTGCTCCAGTTTAATTGATTCAGAAACATAGTAAAAACTGATTACTGATAAAACTTCTAGTTTTAAATAAGATTGTTTTATTAATCTTACAAATAGTTTTTTGTTTTGAATATTGGCTCTGAACGGTAGAAAATAATCATTTTGAAGTTGCAACTTATTGTAATTGTTCAGGCCTTGAGCTTGAATGACATCATGCTGTTCAAAGGTGAACGCTTATGAAAAGGTTTTATCTAAATCATGAAATATAAACTAATCATCTTTTGTCAAACTAGTGTCGCCTCATGAAGTTAAACAAGTGGCTTTAAATAATAGCAGAAACTTGTGAGTTGCGAACATTTGAAAAGATAAGCTTCGTGTGAATTTTAAATGGTTGAGCTTCCGTGTCATTTGCTTTATAAACCTTTGCAAGAACAAAGCACAATAATTCCCTTTGATTTATGTTCGGCCTATCAGTTAAACCTTAAAAATTGTTTTAGCTTTTTGTAACTAAAACAGGTAAAGAATATGTTATATTTGAGATACATTTACGGCTTCAACAATTATTTTGGGAAAAATCTGTAAGGTTTTCATTGTATTTTGTAATCTTATACAAGAACATGTAAAATTTACATTTGGTTTTGAAAGTAAACTCAACCTGAAAAAAAGTTCCCAAACAAGCACGAATTTTTTCCATATTGTTCGTAACGCTTTTCCATAAAACCAACTGGCAACTAAAATAGCATGGTATGGTATTATGCATATATACGGATTAAAATGATCTTTGTTAAAAATGTTTGCTTTTATTCTTGGTAAAAATAATTTATGAATTTCTTTTTCTCAGCAAAACCTGTGACTTGACATAAATCATAAGAATAATCTATTTACTTCAAAACAATACACTGGAAATTTTAATTCCAAGCAAATAAAATTTGGCCATCATGTCGTAAGATTCATAGATTTGTACTCAAAGTGTCGTTTTTCCAGGAGTAAAAAAGGCATCCAAGATAAATAAGGTATATTAGTTGCGTTGGCAAGGACAGGAAACTTGTGCATATTAAAATTTTGGAAGTCAACCCATAATCATTTTTTTAAATAAAATTACGACAGTAGTTTTTAATTACATTGAGCACAAAAAATATATTAATTGACTAATTTATCACTCAGATACGATAATGTTAGCTGGTTTACACAACCAATTACCTTATTTCTACAAATAGCATCACTTTAAATAAAGTTTAATAAATTGAAAGCAAGTACCTTAATGGATGCAAAAATCTTATCCTCATGCTCCAGCTTTGATGTTTTTCTATTTGACAGCTTTTATTATGAGTGTACTCTATGTCCTTAGATTTCAAAAACATTTCAAGTTGCGTGATAAAAATAACGCAAGTAAACGCCATAGCAAAGCAAGATTGCATGCAGCCATCAGGCCAGTAAGAAATCTCGTTATTACTTTCATGTAACTTGGATTTTGCGTATCCACACAATATTTGAGCTGTCTCTTCATACATAGTAAACCAAATTGGAATGGTATGGGAGTCATACCTCTCCTTGCAAAACTGCCCTGTTGTCTTCTACATTCTCTTGTTCCTCCAGTGGTACCATGTACTTTGTTATTTGATAAAACCCGCATTGATTTTAGCCCAAAAAAATAATCATGGGAAAGATGGAAAACAATTCGGAAAAAATTCAGAGTTTCGTCTAGTATTTGTGCTCCTAATCGAAAAATCTCATGAAAATAAATGAATAATTAAAGGACATTATTGATTATATTTTAGAATTTTCGTAACAAGGACAATTCTCGATTCTTAAAAACAATTTTTAACTCAAGGAATTGAGCAATTAGTTTTCTACCATAATTTTTGTTTGGTAATATTATTTTCGACTATTTTTTTGTGACAAGAAGAGCAAATACTGACAGAGTATATACACCCCTTAAAATACTTGGAGTGTAAAATTTTACTTTTGTATCGTTTACTGGATGTTTGATATTTGGTTTTAAAAACCAATCATTTGCTGTAGATTACAGCTTCTCGACAAAGAACCTTGTAAAGTATGTTTATCGGCTACTCAGCATAATTGAGTAGCCGCCACAATGTCTACTAATTAATATGTACCGTTGTTCACGTGCACAGCTTCACTGTGCACTCATTATGTTATATCTTGGCATCACTGCCGCCAACCAAGTCATTCCTACTCAACCGTTCAATAAAGCCACAAGTCTAGCTAAAGTAAGCTCTCGTCTTCTTGTCCTGGTCATTGTCTAATGTCCACCCTAACTTGCATTCCATAAGATACCAGCATATCTTACAAACCTCTTTCGCGCCACTCAGGCTACTTTCAATGATTTTCTGCTATTTATCAAAAACCTCTAGTTTTTTTCAAAGGAGACATAGAAAGTAGCCCGAGTGGCGCGAAAGAGGTTCTTTGTCGAAAAGCTGTACGTATGTTTGAATGAAAATATGTTTAGCATAATTTAGAGTAGTGGCCATTTATCAACCTCTGAAGCAAGATTGCTATGAAAATATTTAATTGTAGTAAAGCAGCTGATCCAACACAAAACGTAAGATCTTTTGCATTAAAATTCATGTATTGGTTGTAGTTTATTTATTCATTTGCAATATTATCGTGCTATATAAATATCAAATTAAACAATAAGTATCAATGTCTTACGCTATGTTGTTATTAAAGTAAAGAAGTAGAAACATAAAGGAATTTTAAATAAACATATCGTACAAAATATTTTAATAACTACCAGTAAGTATTTACATTAAATGGTTTTAATGTTTAATAATTCAATTTATCTGAGTAAAAAATATAAATTATTGTTGAACCATAATTCTTAAATGTATCAAGTAATTAGACTATTCATTCTGGGATACCCTGAGTCTTTAAAAGTACCCTTGTATCTTCTAGAATGTAAAAATAATAATCTGCTAATTGTAACGGAGTATGATTGTTACTGTTTCTTAGTGTCAAAATATCAACAAGACCGTTTGAAATCAAAATTTCTACTATTTCATGAAAGCGTTTACCTGAGAGAGTGTGTTTGACTAAATAATGAAGAGCTGCATTTCCAGTTTCATCTTTTAAAACCAGATCTGCTTTTTCAGTAACTAGTTTTCGAAAACAATTTATAAACGGTATATCGTTTTTAGAAGTTGTCTAAACACTACCTCTCTTAACAAAAACAATTAATGGGGTTTCTAGTTTTAAATTTTGGGCATTTATCTCACTACCACAATTAATTAGTTGATCAGTAAGACTCAAAAGATCGTTTGCTAAAGCAAAATGCAATGGTGTGTTTCCATTTTTATCTGTGGCGTTTATGTTTGCCCCATATTTTAGTAAATTTCGGACAATGTCTGCAGATATTGTATTTAATGACAATGGAACCAGACTGTACTTATTGGGATGGTTGACAAGTTGTTTTATTTCTTTTGGAAATATTTTTGCCATGCATTTAATGTATTTCTTGGAGTTTTTAAGTCGAGAACTAATTGACTGTGTAATGCAAATAGAAGATTGTGGCAAAAGTGGAATCTGAATTTTTAGAATGCGTTGTACAATGTCTATTACTTTGCCGCAACCGCTTTGTATTGCAGCATCAAGAAAATTGCAGGTTTCTCCGTTAATAGTAATTGCTACATTTTCTATGCTAATGTTTGCGGAGCCACAAGTACTGGCATACCAGTCATAGAAATTTTTCACTACCTTGAAATGGTGGCTTTTTATAACCAAGTAAAACAAGTGATGAATGTCTACACTAACCGAATTGCTTTGAGCAATTATATATTTTGCAGCAGTTAAGATAGCTTCTGTACATTTTACAATTGTGTTAACATGAGTTAATATAATATATAAGCTAGTGTAATTGAAGTTTTTTGAAAGCAAGCAGATTGGTGTCTGGTAATTGACATTGTATTGAAAAATATTTGATTGGCCTTCAAACAATAGTTTCCATGTGTTAAAATGAGTGGAGTTATGTCTGACCGAATATCTTTCTCGTGACTTTTTAAAATAACATGCTTTCTCTAACAAAGAATTAAACACAAGCTTGTTCTGTACAAAATCAAAATATTGGCTAAAGTAATGAAAAAAGGTATTTCCAAAATCATCTGTGGCATGAAAATTTAGATCGTTTAAAAAATACTCTAAATGACGGACGCACACTGGTTTTTCCAAGGTTTGAAAAACATATGCCACCCAAAGCAGCTTTAGCAAGCGGCCATGAGAACCGCTGACAAGTTTTTTTAAGACAAGTTCATTTAAAGAAGAAATTCCGAATTCGATTAAAATCGAAAAATTCGTGTCATCTGCCATTTCTTCATAATCTCCACCTTGAATCTTATAAAAAATAGCTTAAAAGATTCACTACATAAAATGCGAAAATGTTTTCCTTGTGACTTATTAAAAATTTGATAGTATCACAAAAATTAGCATTTTCATCATCCATTCGTTGTTTCCTAATAAAAACTAAAAGTGTGTCAACACCGTCGACGTAACTTGATGCCACACATTTTTCAAAAACATCCATAATGTTTTTACTTGTGTATGATAAGTTGTGTAAAAGCCAATTCAAAACAAGATTATTTCGTCGGCAGGTAGCATTCAAGTAACATTGGACTTTGTTGTGAGAACTTACATTACGGAAATCGCAAGTATTATCTTTTATAAATTCTAGAAACTCAACTGTTAATCCTTCAATCAAACAAATTTTCTCAACCAGAATCCCGTTTATAAATATTTTGTCACAGTTTTCATTCTGCACTGACAAAAGTACAGTTTTTAAAAGTTTAAAAAACACATCGCAAGGAAGTTCTTTTGTCAAAGTTAATAAAACTTGTAAAATTGCGTTTCGTTTGCAGTAAAATTGAGATGCAAGTTCAAAAACTTCGTTTATAAGGTCAAGATGTGGTTTGCCAACTTCCACTGGAAATTTGCTGTCTTCATCTCGTACAATTAGTAATTTTTTATTTAAACTTACTAAATATTTAAGAATAAGTTTCTTTTCGTCCAAAACCCTATCATTATTGGTAATCGAATTATTCAAAAGAATATATACTAAATTGTTATAAATATTATCTGTGTTATCTTCGACTAAAGCTCGAAAATGATTTGTTATAAGGAAGTGTACAATTGCATAACTATTCCTTTTCATAGCTAGTTGTAAGAGATTCATGCTGGAATTTACTTCATGCGTTGAGTTATCTCTATATTCGGGAAAACTGTCATGTAAACACACATTTATTTCTACAATTGGTGTGTAATCATAAAGAAGATATTCATCCAACACTATTTTTAAAAACCTTACGTCTCCAATGTAAACAGCTTCAACTAAAAATTCCTCGTTCACAATATACATTTTACGCATGTTTTCTGGAACAGTATTTAGATAGATATTGGACAGATTATGATACAAACAAGCTTTTGCTATCGAACTAAAAACACAAACGCTATCATCAGAAAAATGATAATTCGAGTTTAGTACCGATTTTTCAACAAAAGCGTTTAAAAAGTAGCAAATCACAATTTGCTTGAACTTTACACACTCGACAACAACATCCTGTTTTGGGAAACCTTGAAAAAATAGATCTTGATACGAAATTTTTATTTTATCTTTGTCAGTACTCAGCACATTATTTAAAATAAATTCAAATGCTTTTTTAGTTGGATTTTTACTGAGTAACTGCGAAACGAACATAGCAATAAAGTACTCAGCAATCGTTCGATGAACAAATCTAGGTGTTGATAAAACAGTTTGTGCTTCTACAAGCCCGCAGTCCATTACTTCTTGCATTGACATATTATGCACAAGCAAGTCGGAAAAAGTGAAGAGATACGAGGGATATATTACTTGCATAGCCATACGCATGTGTGCCGTAAAGATTTCTGATGTGTCAATATTGTTAACCTTGTATCGATTCTGAAACACTTCTAGTTTCTTCGCTATAAGTCTCTCATACAAATCTGTGATTGATGTAGTTACATGTGTAAAGGTTGGTTTTGATAAAGGGTCTGTTAGGGATCGCCTTGCATCATCTTCATATGCTTCTCCAATAAGAAGACACTGCAGAGGAATTCCAGCAATGTTTTCCTCCTGTTGGGGCAGTGACATCTCCAAGCTTTTTAAACAATGAGTGGCAAACGTAGACAAAATATCAGTATCACAATCTCCTATCCGGTTTTTCCAGAATGATGACAGAAAATTAGTTTGGTCTGTTTTGCTAAATGGTGTCACATTGTATCCTAAAGTTCCAAGGCATAATTCTAGTTCATTAAGCATGTGAGGTCTGCTTGTTATCCAAATACGAGTTTGTTTAAATACCATACGAACAGTTTTTACACATTCGAATGCAAAATCAGTGTCGTCTGCATCGATTTCATCAAACCCATCCAACATTAGTTCACATAGGTATTGTTTATTCTCGTTCAAATACGCATGGCCAAGTGAAGATTTTGAAACAAAGGAAGATATGCCAGAAACTACTGCAGAAGGTGATAAAGATGTGCCGTATTTTTCTTTAAGACGTTGAATCAACTCTTTTATAATGATAAAAGCGACAATGCCTGTCTCATGATTCTTTTTTATCTTTGTAGCTAGATTGGCCAGAAGAACAGATTTTCCTTTTCCTGGAGTATCAGAAATGCAAATCGGAGTAAAACGATTATTATCGAGTTTACGAATAAATTCTGATTCGCTTAAGTCAAACTGCTTTACGGCTACATATTTTTGTATACGTGATATATTTCCTCTAGACTCAATCCAAAGAAGATTCTGGTCATCATTATTTAAGAGGTGGACTGAATGATCTTGAAAAGTGTCACAAATTCGTTCAAAGTCCAGATGGTTTTCCAGAAGAATAAATTTGCTGATATCACTTCTTTGACGAAGCAAATTGCTGTAGGTTTCATGTAATTGTTTTCCACGCATTACTGATAAATTATGTCTATCTACACCACTGACCAAAACAAATTCATCGTCAAGTTTTTCTTCAAATATTTGTTTTTTGATTACATATCTTGTTTGTAGAGTTCGATCTACATAGTAACTGATCCGTGCTGGAATCGTTTCACAAAATAGGTTATCTGGCTCTGGAAATTTTTTATGTAAAAGGTCGGTTAAACTTCTGTAGTCAATAGTTTTCAATGTGTTGCTTAATAAACTCCCATCCAAGCCTAGGCTCTGCTTCAATCCGATAATTATCTCATGTTTTGTATATGAGCTAATATCGCTCCACTGAATTACATCTTGCACAACTTTCCACAAATATTTCGTCACTGCTAATTTTGCATCCACTTCAGCTTGACTTAATCGCGTCACAAATATGGCTTTTATTTTCATTGGCTGATCAATTGGATAAATGGAATCCAAATTATCTTCCAAATTTACAAGCAGTATTGGGTCGTGTTTCAAAGAATCAGGTGGCATTGAAAACGACTTTAACGCATCTTTGACACTGTAAAGCTTACAACGTCGACTGCTTTCCAGGATCCAGTCGCAAGTTTGCTTACAATCATTCGAACATACGATTAAATATTGTCGCTTTTCTTGATTGACGTATGCATCAACATAGCTTGGAACTTTACAGATAAACTTTGGAGGAACAGTTTCTGCAGATTTAATCCCAGATTCACTAGAAGCATTCAAAATACACAGAACTCCATTTTGGTTTGTTAGTCTGAGAGCATCTTGCAACAATTCAAATGAACCTGATCTGTACTCTAACAAATCATAAAACTTTTTAGCAGCTGCAATAGTTCCTTTGTTTTTCGTCTAGAAAATTTAAAAGAAAACAATAATTTTATGCTTTTGGCTTTTATGGTTTAGTTTAATTAACTACAAACCTCAGCCTCTATTAGCTGGACGTCACTTTTTGAGAAAATACTTTTAGAAAGAAACACAGACAGGAAAGTTGCTGAGCAGAAAGTCGAGTCAATAAGTTTAGACAGGTTTTTACGTATAATATCTCTATATTTCTTCTCCATTTTATCAAAACAGTATCACCTTTTTATTCTAAAATATTTACAGAAACTTTATTTTTACCGTTAGAAAAAATTGCTAGTTATTGAAAACGTGCACAAAAGAAGTGCTAGAATAGCTATTGGGAATAAAAATTAAATTTGTGTAGGTATCAAGTCGAAACAAACTTTATACCTAAGTTATATTAATATTTTCAGCTCGAAATATTTCTGATAAACTGACTGGATACATTACAAAGTGCATTAAATTATGCTGTAAAATCACAAAGCACATTCAATAGCTTCAAACTACGACCAAAAATGGGCTTGGTCTAATTGTCAAAATTCAAACGGCAAACTGACGTTTTGTTTGAAAGTTCAGCAACTTTTATGGCTCATTGAGGTTACCTAATTTAGATCAATTGATCATGCGATAAACACCAACGACAATATTCTGCTGAAGTGCGCAAAGAAAAAAGATAGCTTATATGCACGGCAATGTATTACCACAAAAAGTGCTGAAATTCATGACTTGTTTATATTTATTATCTTATCTCAAATTAACACCACCCGATTAAATATAAGTGCTCAAGTTATTTGCACATTACTCCAGAACCTTATACATACCCAAATGAAAACATCATGTGTACTGTTGTGGTGAACATTTATTTGCAGTATTTTACACATAAATACATACGTATTAACAATGTGTATTTGTTTTGACATTATTTTTTATATCGTGAAAAATATTAACTAGTCCATTAGGACGAGTACAAAAGGCTCTGAATGAGTTTTTGTCCGAGTCTGAAAGGGCCAATGATTGCTCCAAATTGTTATTTAATTCATTTAATTACTTTGGTGTAACACTTTGTTTTGTTATTATTTCTAAAATATTAAGTGTTGGACCTAAACCTGTGTCTCAAATACTCATTTCGATTTTCACTAGCAAACTAATACATTTATTTATGAAAACTTTGCTCGTTCTAAACATCTTTCATTTTAGGTTTGGATAGGTGATTATTTAATTAATAAAAACCGAATTACAGAACTTCCGGTAATAAAGTTTATGACTTAGGCATTATAAAAACAAAATTTGACCTATGGATACAAATATTGCATGTGACTTGTTATATATATTTTTGTATGATAAATATGTATAGAAAGACAACATATGGAAAAACCTAACTACTAAAATGTTTCGCACATGCCATAAAAATTCCGGAATAAATTATAGTGTACAACATAAACGTTTACAAAACCTCTGCTAGATTTACTGATTGCAATGACAAATTTTCTGTTGTACGTTTTATGGTTTTATATTTTATTTTCGATTAGGTAAGCCCTGGCCACTTTACGAAAGTATATTTTGCAAAACAACTTAATCTTGTATGAAGTAAAAAATAAAGTGTTTAACTGCAACACAAGAATTTTTATTATTTTTGCATGTGCATGAAGACCCGTCCAGCGACGCGTTTCTATTTTATTTCATGAGGTTAGATTAAAAAACAATAAAACATTTTTTTAAACATTTGGAACTTAATTCCAAATTCTCTCGGAGACTGTTCTATTATTTCAGAAAATGCAAAGGTACACCTACTGGTTTAAAAAGTTCATCACTGCCCTGCAATGCTCTTAGGGTGCCTTAATACTTTAAAGTCACGTGCCTACGTTCAAGCTCCATACGAGGACCGCGGGGTGGTTAGGACCTTCTTATATTCAGTAGTTGTACTTACGAAACTCGCAAATTAATTACTAGCTGAAATTAAATTGACTAACTAGGATACTTTCAAGACCACTGAAACAAAAACGAGGTGAAATACGTATAACAAGTAAAAATGGATGTAAAAAAATCAATGAAATTCGTTTCTACCCCGTCTGGCCATATTTAAGTCGGTCAGAACAGGTCAAAGAAGAACAATGTCGCACTCATTGTAATGCATACACAGAGCGTTAGTGTGAGCTAAGCACCCGGTCACGAAACGAAAGAGAAAAATATAGGAAAACCTAAAACCTTCGCTTGCCGAAGGTGAAAGTGACACAAGTTCGCATAATTTGCTTGTGTGTACGTCACACAGCGTGGGCAATGGTAAATTTTGACCTGTCCTGGTCAACTGAAACACACCCATTCGGACAAGAAACAAATTACATTTAACTATTTGCATTCAAATCCATTTCACCTCGGTTTACAATTTATTCGTGTTTTGTTATCCTAGTTAGTCAATTCAATTTCAGCTAATAATTAATTTTTGAGTTTCGTAAGTACCTCTTGGTATTTTTTTGAAGAATAAAATACGCTCAGAAAAAGCTTGAAATTAAATTCAAACGGTTTGAAAACTTGTTTACCCGAAATATTTATTGATTTTTACTCAAAGAACCAACTCGTTTGTTTTCTGGACAACCGCTTCTTGATACTAACAGTCCGGAACTTAACGCATTAACATTTTCGGTTATATTGGTTAAGGCAGTGAATAAATATTAACTTTTAACTAAAGTAATTATTAAAAAAAAGTTTCTTTTTTGTAACAAAGATAAACGGTTAGTTTGGATGTAAATCAAGCAACAAAACAACTGAAACATAAAATATAAAAATGAAAATTTAACACGAGATTATAAAGTGGAAAGCTTGTAATTAACAGAAAATATAAATGTAAAAAGACTCTGAAAACATAATGTTTGCAATTATTTGTCCCTCAATTATGTATTGCGTTGTTAAGAAAATTTTTTACTCTACTAAAATCGGAAATTTTTATGGCACTTTAGTATTTGCATGAAAACATGACAAAAAAAACTTTTTTCTGCTGACTTTGTGGGTAAATATAATGGCTAAGTAAGTTGGCACGTTACTTGTCAAAAGAAACCCTTATAACACTTTGATTGTCCTTTGAACAAAAAATTTTATCAGCCGGATGAGCTTTTAATAATACATCGAGCAGCGAAAAAACGATTGACTTTAAGTGTAACCTTGCGTTATTTTTCAAAAAAGAATGGAGTTGCACATTTAAATTTAAAGTTGTACACTGATAAAGAAATAAAGTTGACTACCCTGTACTTGGCTAGGATAAGTTAGTTACAAGCAGTATCAATCTTTTCTTCTAATATAATAGTTTCTGTAACAGTTCAAATGATTGCAACATTTTGAAATGAGTGTCTATACGTGTAAGATTATATTAATAATATTGTTGACTACGATAGTAATGTCTCAGCACGGGTGTTTTGCTGAGACTGGCAAAAAAGTGAAATCTCTTATAGTTTCAAATTTAAATGAAGTCATGAGTATTTTTGGTCAAAATCGGTGCTTTATTTTAGTAGAAAATCATATGGGAATCGATCTAACGCCATCTGAATACCCAATTGTTATCAAGCAATTAGAGAATTTCAGTCGAATTCACAAAACAGCAGAAAACTTTTATTATGGAAGTAAAAACTTTGACATTAAAAAAATTTCTAAAGGAACTGTGGAATATATGAGACTTGACCTATTTTATTTAAGTTCACACATAAAACCATGGAGATGTCAAGTTCACGTACATTTGTTTCCTTACTTGTATCATTTTAATGAAAGGAGTACCCAATATCCAAAACTGTTTCATTATGAAATCTCCACAGAGCATCGATATTTTGTTTCAATGGAACCGTCAAACGTTCCCAAATTTAACATGTTAATTTTGCCTACATTGCCAACCCCAAAATTATTTCCATGGTGCGAAGAATTTATACAAGATGGCAAGTTAATACGGCTATACAACTGGATTCAACATACGGAACGCAATATTTTTCAGTTATCCTTGTTTGTTTTTCTAGTGGCTAGTGTTAGGGAAGAAACCAGGGACATGAGCTTAATTGTTACAAAAGTTCACGAATTACACAGGTTTGACAACTGTGGTAGTTGTAAATCAAGTTTCCCTTGTCTAAAACCAGCACTGAGAATGTATCCCATAAATTTTAATTCAATTTTTAATAATTTCTCAGGGAAAAGTTCGTTTAAGGGTGAAGATAATACGGTTTGGTCCATTGCACTACGAAGTTCGAAACGTGACCGAACATTTCAGGCCATAGTTAATCATCTAAATATGTGTTCAAATTACTTGTCTAAAGGGGTTTTCGAATTCGAATCGGGACTAAAGTCTTTAGCCAAAATCCCATTTACTAATGTTAACGACAAGTTATTTCACGCTGTAGCAAGTTTGCTGCAAAACATTATGGGAAATTTTACAATCGATTACGGGTATCAAAAATGTGTCAACGGTCGCATATATAATTCAAATTCCCGTTTTTATGGTTTCGCAAATCAATTGCAAGTTGTAGGCGAAAGTTCAAATTATTCGATGTATCGATCACTAACATTACCAGAAGAAGTTACTAATCTTCGTTTCGTGAGTTGTGGTGGCGACAGAGGAAAGCAGTTGATTCCTTTTTTAGCTTTATTCAATGTCTATGACAGTTACATATGGTTTTGTACACTAGTTTCAAGTATACTTTTTGCATGGGTTATGGGGAAGATTCCTAAAGAAGGGGGAGTTCCAACTCGTTACCAGAGTAGCCAAACATGTTTAGCACTTATAAACATGTATCTTCTAATTCCGTTGAAGGTGATCTTCGAACAAGGAGATCCAATTTTTAGCAGCGTTACCCGGACAAGTAATTTACGATATGCGGTTGGAAGCTTTCTTTTAGTTGGCATAGTTCTAAGCAATGCGTATAAAAGTGAAAATGTTTACAATATCATGACACCACGAAAATCCATACCGTACGAGAAATTCGAGGAATTGGTGGACAACAATTTTACTGTATATTCTAGATCCGCATACATACAGTTTGATCAAAGTTCACTAATGTTTTCAATGAGAGAAAATGGGTTAAAGGAAAAGGGCAAATGGGCAAGGCCTAATTTAACAAAAGTGAATGGAAACTATTTGGCATATAATCCATCTTGTCCGTGGCAATTAAGTGTTACTTCGGAAGTTTATGAATGGGTACAAGCATCAATGTACAATAAATCGAAAAGTAAAACTCTTGAAACAGTAATGAACCACACAACGTTACATCACGGCGTAGAATCAATATTGACGAAAACACTCTATCCGCTTATTGGCTCTCAAGAACCGTCCGACTGGTTATTAGATGAGAAAAGGCAGGTTGTGTGGGACATCGAACGGGATCACTTTCAAAAGTTTCTCTCTGAATGCGATAGATCTTCTGTGGTAGTACCGGAGATTTTGGCCAATGAGTTTGGTCAAGTTCTTCAGAGAAATAATACACATGTTTCCGTTGGCAAGGAGAGTTATTCCGAAATCATCCTGTCAGTCGCATTAAGCGGATGGGCTCAGCCAACTCTATTTAAAAGGATTAAATACATTAAGGAATCTGGAATGTGGGAATGGTTGCCAAGGTTTTTTCGAAGCAGTAAGAAGTTTCAATTAAAAGAAACAAGCAGAAGTTCCGAGATCGATAAACCTGACATGAGTGGGAATATTGTAATGTTGTTTTGGGTGTTGTTGTATGGCCTAGCATCATCTTCTGCTTTGTTTATTTTCGAGACGTATGTCAGGATTTTTAATGTAATCTTCAATAGTCTTTATTATTTGTATTTTGCATTCAAATATTTGATCTTAGTTGTGATTGGAAGCAGGAAATAATTAATTAAAAATACGTGCTTTTAAAATAAAAGACATTCTGTCAGAGAGCGAGAGGTAATATTTAAGTCATAATTATTTTTCTGGAATGACAGCATCTATGGTCGTGCAAATCATAATTGAGTAAAAAACATTATAACAGTTTTCTTCGGAAACTTTTTTTTTTCTAGTGTACCATACATACAGTTCATACTAACATTACAAGTTTGAGGGTGGTAAATCACAGATCCTAAAGAAAAGTTATTTTCTCGGAGAGTTTTGCATGCTACTGAATAAAATCATAATATTTTTCCCGGATGCTCATGTATACAGAAGTTTCCATTTACCGTAATGCTATAGAATGCAAGCTTATGTAAAGTAAAGTATTGTGTAGTTAAATTAATAAGAAGCAAATAAAAATATTGGAGTGTGAAATGAAGATGAAAAATTTGACTGGTGGCGTAATGAAAAGTAACTAGATTGGCCAGTTGGAGTCTAAAAAGTTTTGCTTACTAATTTGTGTTTCTTGTTTAAATATGGAATTTGTAAAATGACACCAATTCAGTGACAAAGTGACACGATAAGCGATATTCCTTTCTGGAACTGCTTTGTATAATAGTATAAAAATTTTGATCTCGTTAGCCAAAATCTTTTTGTGTGTATTTTTTCATAAATCACTTCTTTTCTTGTTTTCAATTGGATGCACAACAGAATGTCAATTGGAGCGCAAACACATTAAGTAAATGGAAGATCCATAAACTTTTTTTTCAATTTTGAATTTTTGAATTGGAGATTTATTTCAAGTGCTATTGTATATCAGTAAAACAAATTACATACATATTTATGTTTATTGGCTGATTATTTTCCAGCAGACACATGCAGTACTAAATAATGAATTTTATAAAATAGTAAAATAGTTTCATCTGTGTCATTTTTCCTTAAGTTTATTTAATTGATAAGTAGACCAATTTGCAAAGCATTGGTAATTTTTTCAGGGATTACACAAAATATTTTTGTTTCTTGAAGCTTGATCTTGACAAGTATATTGAACAATTTTTAATTGATATTTTTCGCAACCATAAAAACTTAAATGTTTAAGCCACTTTGATTCATTAAAAAATACAATATTTCGAGACATTTGTGTTAAAAATATAAGTCAGTCTTGTTTATGCAAAAGGATATTAGAAAGGCAATGAAATAACACTTCCTAGAGACTTTTAGTCATAAGAGCACAATATATTATTCAATAGACAAGTTAGAAAATATAAGCTTATATGATTCCTTTATAACAGGCGTAGTTTTGGTTATAGATATAGTTACATTGCTTTCTTGTGTTTTTCTGCTTATTCTTAAAATACTGAGGGCTTCAAATAATTTTAATGTGATTGCTGTAAACTACACTATACTTGCTGGAAAAACTTCACTGCTTAAACTTGGAACACATTTGACATTTTCAAGGGCTACTGAAATTATAATTTTTCTAAATCAAGTATTCCTTATTGAACAGAAATGTAAGTACGAAAATAAAATTATTTAGTTCCATCTAAAAATTGTTATCTTAAAATAAAATGAATTTTTTAGACCTTCAGATTCAAATATTAAGATCAAATGACAAGATTGAACTTTTCGTTATCATTGTACAGTTTGGTGCAATTACAGTGGTTGCGTTTTCACCAATTTGGATGTATATTCTTAAGTTGGATTCCATGTATTATCTTTTTGATATGTTCATAACAAATTCAAATGCACAGGACTATTATTTGGGATTTGTGGTCAACTTCATCATACTTTTTATGACTTAAGTAAGTATTTTTGAACAAATGCGATTTGGTTTCTTATTCGGGTTCTTTTTTCTGAGCTACATGGCTACAATACTAAAATGTCTACAACAGCTTGTTGAAAGGTCTAACAGATTAGTCTTACAAAATTACAGCTTTACAACCAGCTGAGAATTGTGTTTCAAACAGACGATTTTTTTCTACGATATAGTGTTGCACTTGCAATGTTGTGGACACAAGTTATCATAACATAATTTGGTTGGGTGATTATCCAATGCTGGGACACGTTTCCGGTGTCACTTATTTTAAATGGATTTATTATGTTGTGCATTACTGTATTTGGAACGGTGCTTGGTGTATCAATGGCTCTGGATATTTTTGAAACTAGTCAGCGGCTTATCAGACTTGAGTCTGAGGTTAATGCTATACTTTATAAATGTAGAATCAGTCGATATTACAAGCTTAAGTGGCAAGCTCAGTAAATTTTGAGTTTAAGATTTGGCATACAATTTACTATTATCAAGGAGACTTCAATGCAATTTTTAAATATTTTGATAACGAACTTGGCTAATTCTGTGTTACTTTTTCAGCCACATATTACAAGCTTTTAAATTGTAGGATATGCTTATAAGGTAAAGAGACAACTATGTCAGTTGAGTTAAGCTGTTTTTATCTTTACAAAACTAAAAATATGTCCAGTGTTAATCAGAACAAATGACTTTAAAATTATTCGAGTTGTAACTAGTTGGTTAAAAATGACGATAAAATTATACATAAACTCATGAAAAAATTAATTCACTCATCGTCAGTATAGGTGTAGTTCTTCAAGAAGAAGTTATTATTTTTTATGAAAACACTTAAGGTTGCAGAGAAACAATTTTTTTTACTGAAAGGATAATATTTGCGAGAGTTCAGTAGGATTAAGGTCTGTGGGATAATTTCCGAAATATTTGAATTTAAAGTCAAAAAATACTTCAAAACAAAGGTTGTAGATTCGCGGCGAATGGATTTGAGATGAGGCGTTATGATTAAAGAAGGTTTTAAGAAAATTAACTTTTTATGCAAATACAGGTTAAATTGCCAAATTTTCAAAACATCAAAAAATAGAGTCAACATAGTTTGCATTGTACTATTTTTCGGAACAATAACACTATAACTCCGTTTATTTAAGTTAAATGAAAAAACATTTACATCAAATTAGGAAAGCTTTGTAAAATCTTAATTTCCGCCTAATTTATCTTCATAAGCGCAGGTAAAGTTATTGCAATAAATACAAAATGTGCTGGTAAAATTTTGCTTAGTACGCTAACAAAAGCTCGTTGTTTGTACCTCTTTTGTACTTAAAAACTAACATATCAGTTTATAGTGGCAAAATACGCTCTTTTGAAATCCGTGTTAAACAATGTTTGGAATTGTACTGGCAGCATGATGTCTCTGCTATTTTTAGAGTTACTACTACAACCATTGTAAAAAGACACTTTGTTCTGGAATTGATCGAATTCGTTAGTATTTTGTTTATCATTACCCTCTTGCTTGACTTTTTCTTCTGAACGTTTTCGAATAATATTACACCAAACTCGAACAGTCGCGTGGTAAACTATTTCCAGAAGGGATAGAACACTAAATCCCATGCAAAGTCCTAATAAACCACCAGCATTCGAGATGAGGCTTATCGTGGTTGTCATTTCCTTTCGTAAACGAGGAAAAATAGAATCCACATTGAAGTAAACGTGCACAATTGACATATCTTGAGCTCTGAGTCTATAGCAAATGAAATCGTTATTATAACGGTTTATTGAATGCATGCAAATTCCGTATGAATTTTAGCGATTTATAATCTTACTGCAAATCTTTGTAATCTTCATGTCGATCAGAGTTCTTTTCAAATATTTCTAATATATTTTTCTTCCATATGGGTAAGGATGTTGTTTCAGTATAATATTTTATATCTGTGCACGCTGGTAAGCATTCATCACATGACGAATCCAGACCTCCTTCCAAAATATGTTCTTAATAACAAAAAAACAAATTTCATTAGTCATCGACGTAAAAATATGTTACACAGACGTTAACATTTTTACCTCGAACTTTTTCAGTACAGTCATATTGCCAAGATCCGCATACTTTTTCGTTTTCCGTATCATCATCTACGTCGAATTTTTTTTTTTGATAAATGAGATAAAAATCAATAAACCCCAATAATATTCATTTTACCTTTACCCAAATAATAAATTTTCAATAATATACATTTTCCAAACAATAAACGAAAGCAGCATCGAATATACTTACGAGGCATATAGTAACGAACGCATTTGCACTCCTCCAATGTCCTTCTTGCAATGCATTCATCCATGCAATTCGACGCCGTATACTTTGTAAAATGCTTCAACCTCATTTCACCTTCAAAGTAGCACCTACGCTTTTCCAGCTTAAAGCCTTTAGCCGATACATCACTCATGGTTATTTCTGGACGCACGCTAATAAAAGATTCCATATTAGATCGAATTGCTATTCCATTATCTTTCATGCGAGGATAATCGATCGGTACATTAAGCCCCAAGACAAAACCAGTTGAATCCAAGTTCGTGCAATAATATTCGTCCATATGTGCATCTAATAATATCGATAAACCAGCAGATTTGCCAGGATAAAACTGCCTTAACGGATATTTCCTTTTTTGTCTTGGTTTATCCAGAATTATGTTGTCGTAGTTAATGTTAGTTTCGTTCCAATCCTTCAATCTTTCAGGGTCATCAGTTTCGTCATTTCTTTTAAGTTTCAGAAAATATTCAAATGCTTTTACTAAAATTCAAGGTTAAGTATTGACTGCCAAATCTATTACCTTGCTCTCCATAACAAGCTCAGAGGAATCATGTTAAACGTACAGCATGCGCCATAGTCAGTGTCAACTCGCTGAAAAAGATCGGTGCAATTTTTTACACTGTCAAGCCAAAGACAATATAAAACCATATCTTCACAGGATTGGGTTGCCTAAATAAAAACCAAATCGTTGTTGAATATTACTTTTAAATTATTTTTATTTAAAAATCATACTTCTCCAAGTGTTCCAAGTGTATCCATTAAATGTGTAAACTTTCTCCAATGTTTTCTCATTTCATCTTGCAACTCCGGCGCCGAGAATGTAACGTTTAAAAACTTGTCAGTAAAAGTTGCCGTCGCATGACAAATGTGATGAACGTCATAAACCGATGCTAACATTTTAAACATGGTTTCGTTTGAAAGCTGGCCTTGGGCGCCAAGACTTGCTTGTTTCCGGTAATGCTCCCATACTTGTTTCCTGATTTTGTTTACACTGCAGATGGTCACGGATGGAAAAGGAATTTGGTTTAGTTTCTTTTCTTCTGGGTTGAAAACTGTTATGACAGGCATGGTCGTATATGCATCCCACATTTTCCAAATTAACACAGTTGCAAACATTGTCGCAAATGTAAAAGCAGCAAACCAAAATACTCTGCAAAAGTGTTAAAGTCAGATTAAATTATGTTATTTGTTGTAAATTTCTGGAGTTTTTAGTACCTTTCAATCATGTGACGTTTGCGTTGTCCAAGATACTTTAATCCATGTAAAGACGTATCTTGAAAGAACTGAACCGTTCCACTGTTTTGTTGTGGTTCGTACCACTGAAATTTATGTATAACTTTAACGATCTTTGTCTTTCTCGATGACAATGTTGGACGTTTATGCTTTTGGAGAAAATGTGAGCTTGTCACAAATCTTGGGTAATTTTTTAGCGAACCATTTATATTTGAACTCATTTTTTGAACTCATAAAATCTGGATTCAAATGGTTTTAACTCCACAACTGGATATCAACTAGGAACTAGTTTTGGTAACGGACCGTCCTACATCGAATGAATCAAAGAATTTATTTTTTGAGTAACCATGAAGGACGCAGTGACAAAATTCTACCAATGATAATTATAATTGTGCGTGTCTTACTTGTTACTATATTTGTACGCATACAAACCAGTAAGTACGAATTATTGGTTTGCGTGTCAAGGTTTTAAACAAATTTTTACATTAGGATTTTGTATTAAATTTCAGTACCTCTCAATATATTAAAATTGTACATTCAGAGTCACGTCAATAAACAGATTTACACTGTTATTGAAAACGGAAAAAAATCACCGATAAAATAGGATTAAAGTGTTTTTCATACCTAATGCTAAGAACGCAAATTTTATTCTTATTGAACTATTTTTGTTGTAGAAACATACTATTCAATCTTAGTCTGTTTCATTATACTTATTTTAGCTTGCCCAAATATATGGAAACCTATTTCTCAAGGAAAAATTTTAATTGGTACATAAAATGTTTTTTGATGCATTACAAAATAATCCTTTGACTTTGGCGTCCAGATCTTTTTGTTTTCTGTGATTTTCCATACTTTTTTCTTGTTTTTTTAAACTACAGGTCACTGAGTGGAAATGGAGATGGAAATGGAATTTATTTGAGTTTCATTTCTTCTGAAAAGTAAATTGTTATACTGACATATACTGACTTATACTGAAGTAGAAGTAAATTAAGAAACTGAACTGTCCGACTATTTTGTTGGGGAAAATTGTGAATAACTATTTGTGGATCCTGGTCTTCATTGATGATAAACTTGTACGTCTATAATTTTGAGAACCTTGTGTGCTAAATCATACATTTTGAATACATTTTAAATGAACTAATAATCTTCATGATTCAGTTCATTTTTACTTCTCGCAAACCTGATTTCATTCGGGTTTTTAGAAGCTATGTGGTAATCAATTGGAAACTAGATATTTTTTGGGAACAAACCGCCATAAATACATATTTGAACAACCAATTGAAAAGCAAGCACGCAGTAACAAAATGTTAACAAGGAGTTATTTTATTGGCGGTGTCGTCATTAATAAATTGTTTTTATGAAAACTATATTAAACCAAATCATTCGTTGGCGTGACAACAATTTTCGAAAAGTTTTATCATCAGTATTGTTATCAGATACAAATTACTATGTATTAGCGTTTATATGAATTTTAAAAGGTGCAAAGATTTAAAATGATTATTACACAAATCCTACCACAAAAATTTGGTTGTGTTTTCTGTATTTTAAAATAACAAAAACTAGATCATTCACAGTCGTCATTGTTTAAAAGATTTTTAAAAGGTTTTTAGGAATATCTTTTACAAAATTAATTATGTATCAAATCATGGTGTACAAATAATTTTGACTGATTTAACCAAAGTATAATAATGTTGAAATTAAAAAAAATTATGTTCATTCAATTTAGAATATTTCACATCTTCATTTTAGACTAATTTTAGAGGATTTATATTAAGAATATTTCACACCTTTTAGTAATACTAATTTTTTTAGACGATTTATATTTGGGACAATTCTCATTTAGAAGAGTTTAATTGGAATACCTTTGATAGAACCGAGTTGACAAGTTTTGGTATTTCCTGACTGATTTAAACCGTACATTGGAAAATCCAGCGGATGAACGATGGCTTACGTGACCAATTTTTAAGCCTTTGATAATTGTTCGGTAGAACGTATTAAAAAAATCAATACCAAATCGCTTAACACATCAGCATAACGAAGCAGTTTAGCCATTGCCTCGTGTCCTATCACCAATACTTAAGAAATATTATTGTACATAGAATCCTAAGTCAGCATTTATTGAACTCTAAGAAAATATTGGTTCTGGGAAGAATTTATAACAGTGGCGTTGACAATTTTGAGTAGGTTTTTTTTCAAACTCAGACAACTAATTCAATTACTATAAAAACCTGCATACCCGACATCATCATTTCACACCTTTTTGAGTACTTCGTGAATGTTGTAACTAATAATAAGACAATAAACTCTCCCTGGCATAATCAAACTATCAAAGACTTAAACAGTTCTAAAACTGAATACAAGTATTCAATAACTTCAGGACAAAAAGTTTAGAAAGCATTCACAATTGAATCTTGGAGAACCTGCAACATTGGAAATCGACATTAAAAACGTTACAATTGGTTCTTTTTTCTACAACAATTAATAGTTTCATTTGAAAACATTTAAGATTAGAACAATTATGAGTATCTACGGAAAACAAATGTGGTTCAATGGCATTATTCTAATTTTTATTTATTTTAATTTAACGGAAGCCAAATTAGTTAATTTAAATTACACATTTACCACCAAACTGCTAAATTCGGTGTCCGCAACTGATCCAAGTTTGACAACTTTTATGAAGAGGTTCAATTTTTATACTAAGAAGTTATACGTAACTGAGTATCTAAATCAGCTTACTGCAAAACCATCATTATCGAAGTTACCAAAGACACTTAATAACTTGTACTCAACGCTCGAGGATTTCATGAACAGTAATTGCCTCATAGTTATTAATAATTTTGAAGGCTTGGATATGTACCCACATGTATTATATCCGGTGATTCTTAGAAACTTTGAACTAGCCCTATTGAATATGGTATACAAATATAAAGGATCAAGATCTGAATCGCACGGAATATGGATTCCAAAAAATAAAATTCCACAGTTAAATGGAAATTTTTCCAAACTCATCAAATGGAAAAATGTAGAATTCAACAATTTTACACATAATTGCCCCGCTTCAAAGCATTTTGACCCTATCTCTATTTCATTCCAAGGGAATGGCGCATTTTGCGTTGAATTCAACATTAATAGTCTATTGAAAGCATCTAAACCGTGGCAGTGTGAACTTCAAGTGGATCTTTTTATGCCAGACAATTTGCTTAATTTAAATAAATACACATACATATTTCGTCACCGAAATAAACCTTTAAATAGTTTGGCTAGTTTCAAGCCAAATGTGCACATTTTAATAAATAGGAAATCAAGTATACTGGAATATGATTTAATGTCACTTGCCGCCTGGAGTCTAAAGCTAAGTGAAAGGTTTTGGCAATTTCATAGACATCAGCATGTGGTTGGAAATGATGTTCAGCTCATTGCCCACGTAAGTTGCAAGCAGCCTATTAATGGGACAATGTTTGGAAGTTTGAAGTGCCACATACAAAATTTGAATATAATATATCCTTGTGCTTATTGTACAAATTTTTTGACAAGAGTGCAGTTAAAGCTGCACCAGATTTCGTTTAAAAGTATTGAAATGTATGAAATGTTTCGAAAACATGTTGCTTCCTCAATATTTCTGAATAATCAGGACCAGGGAACGAATCTCAATCTTGCATCGGAAATTGCCAACTTTTTAAATTATGAAAGTGAAACATTAAAATATCCTCTTGAAAATCTTCGCAAACTGCCGAGTAAATATTCAGAGAAAACTAAACTCCTTGCATTCGGCTACGCGTCACTCTTTCAATTTTTGATGTTAAACGTAACAAAAAAAGAAATTCAAACTAGAAGCAAATACCATGAAAGTTTGAAACATCTGCACCGTACACCTTCGTTTAAAGAGTCTGACGTTATAGAATATGATAACTTGTTTCAAATTGCAAACGAGTTTGGTAAACTCCACTTTGTTAGTTGTGGCTCTAGAGGTATAAAAGCTTTCCCGATTTCCCAGTTTTTTGCGGTTTTCGAATGGCAAGTTTGGCTTTGCTTGACAATTTCGATGGTATTGCTGTCATTTGGCATCATTCTACTGAAACAAGTTGCATTCAACCACTTTTCTCTATCAAGTAGTTTATTGTGGATTACTAAGGTTATGTTGGAGCAAGGAAACCCTTTTCCAGATAACTTAGATAAGCTACAGAAAATGAGATTTGTGTTGAGTGGAATATTTCTAGGCGGTTTAGTAATTAGTAATGCTTTTAAAAGTGAAAATGTCTACAAAATAGTTATGCCCAGAGGGTATAAATCTTACCACAATATCGACCAGCT
>JAQIWN010000751.1:0-27366 GCA_034699025.1 Entomobrya cf. arborea Gr-Col-00668
GAGGGGGCCGATAATTGGAGGGCTGCGTTAATTTCAAACTTTCCGCCGTGTGGGGCTGCGATAATTAGAGAGCTGCGTTTTCTAGAGAGCTGCGTTTTCTAGAGAGCTGCTATATTTAGCGAGAATACGGTACTTTAATTACTACAGCATAACAGAAATTGTGTACTTTGCTTTTATGAAATCCGATTTCCGATCTGAAAGTCAATTTGTTGTTAGCTGTTGTTAGTACGTTACACAACATTGAAAATCATTAATAAAATTTATTTTGTGCCGAAAAGTGTTTAAACAGTTACGATTTAAAAAGAATCAAATTTAAACGTAAATAAAATTGCATAACTCTTTTGGGGCACGAAAGCATTGAAAGGAAAAAAATAACTACCCGAAAAACAGTTAAATATAGTTTTCAGTGTTTTAAGCCGTGGTTAAAATGGTTTTTTGAGTGCGTAAAATTTGTCGATTTAGTCAAATTGATTAAAATATTTATACAAAAAAATTGTTCGCGTTATGAGCGTCAGCCATCATTTCAATTGATCAACCTTACTCCCTGAAATTAAACCCGACTAAATAAAAATAGTTGTATGCTACCTTACGTAAAATTATTATCTAAGTTACCAAGGCAGTAGTACTATGGACTCAACAATAGGGGAAAACGCTTTGATGGTTTTACCAGTTGAGGTACGTTATCTTATATCGTCGCAATAAAAATATAACTAAACTCAAAATAAAACATTATTTAATTAATTTGGAGTAATATTTATTTTGCTGTTTTCTTTTGCGTAGATGTGGCGCATGATATTGGCCCAAATTACAGACCCAGCAGACCAGGAGAACATTTCAAATTGTTCAATGTTATTTAGAGAATTGCTCCTGAACCAAAGGGTGCACTTTCTACTTTCAAACGTGTTGGTAATAATTGTTCTTCAAACCACAGGAAAACAACTCGTGTCTCGTGAAACAAAAACGAACAAGTTGAAATTAGAGACCTACAAAATAAAAACCGACGCAAACATTAAGGACGACCTTCTCAACTGTAGACTGGTTTGTTCTAAATGGAATAAAGCCGTTGAAAAGTGCTATGAAAAACCAACAATGGCTGGCAACACTGGATTTTTATCCAAAATTGATGACATGCCTGGGATATTCAAACCGTTTGTGTGGAATATGCAGCGCTTTAACTTTTACTTTCAACCCGAAAAAGCAAATCAATTTCTTGAGAACTTTAAGGCAAGTCATTTTGCTTTACAAAAGAAGAATCCATTTCTTGGGAGGACAGCGCATTTTGAAATAACATTAGACCCTGTGAACGAAGAAATTGAGTTTGTGATTGCGGTGGAAGAGATATTGCGGATTTTCGGAAGTGAAATCTGGTATGCTCATCTGCTTATTACATCCAAACGAGGCTCTATAACTGCCTACGATTACTGGAGGGTCAACCAATACATCAGATGCTTACCTAACTTGAAATACCTCTACCTGCGGTTGAACACTTTCAAAGCACGTAATATACCGGAATCTTTTATTAAGGAATATCCTCTACCTAAACTTGACTCTTTGATCGTGCTAGAAGTTTGTGACATGGATGGTCCAATTCTAAAGGAAATTGTGGAAAAAAATTACCACATTGTTTATTTTGGAATTCATTCTCACCATTGTTTTGAAGGGCATATTAGCCATGAATTTGAGAATTTGAAAGGAGTATCGTTGACGTGTGGTGGAGAGGCAAATCGTCCCATTATTAACTGGATTCAAATTCCCCCAAAAAAGTTGGAAATTCTCAAACTACAACAACGATGTGTTGACTTTGATTTGTCAAATAATTTTGCATACTTTAACAAGAATTTTGCTGGATCTCTACGTGACCTCACTTTGGAATTATCGTTTCCAGAAAATCAAATGAAGTTAGACATTGACTGCAAAAATTTGCGGTTAGACCTACCGCACCTTAAGCGTCTAGCTATTGAGTTTTCCGGAGTCCATTCTCTTGATTTTATTTTGATGTTAAAAAATCTTGAGGTTTTAGAGTTGATGCTCATTCCAAAGGAGCATATAAAGCAGTATGAATTTTACAAGCAAAGCATTTCTTCTCAACAAATAATCCAGTTTGTTGGCTATGAGCAACAAATGCACGAATCTAACATTTGGCAAAAACTTGAAAAATTGAAAAAGTTGAGAGTTTATTTCGTTGAATCGTACAAGTGTCTTGATTATTCACGTTTATTTTACTAACTTTGCAATTTTGTTTGCAGTGGATAAATTTTAATTTCCACAAAATGAGTTGATTTAAAACGCAATTTGTAAGTGTTTATTTTTTAGTAGTGTGAAAATTACCCAGTCTAAGTCTAGTTATTATTATACAATACTTATACAATTGAAAAATTGAAGAAAGTCATTGACTTTTGCATTTAGTGTTTCTTAAATTAATTAATTGTTACTACTACATAGTGATCAGATTTTTTAAAAAGTTAATTTTTATTAAGACAAAATTAAAATGAAGGTTAGTAATAATAAAGTTTCAGCTACTGTGAGCTTGGTAGATTCTACCCCCATTTCCGTCCCAATGGTTTCCTCTACTGCTGCAACTGCTAGAAACACCATGAATTTTGTAAATAACAATAAATCAACTAACGCAGGTATGGTCTCGAAATCCACGCAAACAATTGATGTTTGCTTGACTGTTGAAAGTAGACGTATATTGATTCGTAAACAATTGGGGGCATTACTCCATGCTGTATTGTGCCGGGTTCGAGACGAGATGTCAGTGAGTACAGAAGCTACCGGTGTATCCGTAAGTCTTGACGATGATGACTATTGATTATTATTATTATTACACTATTTGTTTTTGAATCCATTAATGTAACAAAGTAACACACACAAGTTAAATTTATGTGGTTTGATTTTTCTTTAATAATAATCTTATAGTGCCCCGTTCCATTTTGTGGTATAATGAAGTCTACCCTCAATCATTTGAAAACGTGTAGTGCTCGTCTGAATTGTGTCCATTCTTATTGTTTGTCATCAAGACAAATCTTGTCACACTGGAAATCATGCAGAAAACTAAATTGTCCAGTATGTGGTCCACTTGTTAAGGTTGTTCCGGAATATCTCAAGAATGTTATTCAAGTTGCAAGGATAAGAGAAGAACTTTTACGAAGATTCAAGTGGCTTTTTGATTTTATTGGTTCACCATCGCTTCGATCTGTTCAGTTACTTCATGAACGAGAATTACGAAAAAAACTACTACTTGGACGCAAGAAGTCATGTTTAAAGTTGATGAAATTCTAATTTTGTTAATTGAAGAATTATTTTGTATTAATGTGACTTGTGATTTAACATTTGTCGAGTATAATGAAATTACCGCTTTAACTGTTGTCTTTAATAACTACTAAGATAGTCATATTATTATAAAACGTTTATTGTTTTTATTGTTGAAACATATGAATTGAACAAATTTATCGAATTTAAAAATAACAAAAAATCTAGTATAAAAACACTGATCAATTTGTAATGTATTCTAATGATTTGTGTAGTGGTTTTATTGAAAAAGTTAATTTTGAATAAAAAATATAAAAATAAAAATTTTTTTCTTCATCATCAATGTACTTCTAATTCTAATAGCCTATTCTATTTGTCCTATGTAATACTAAGAGCTCATGCAGGAGTATAAGTTATGTTTTAGAAAAAAATAATTAAATACCTGCGACAGCATATTGTGTTTACACATTAAAAATGGCTACAACAATGAAGTAAGTATACTAATGTTACTAATAACGTAGGATAAACACTAAAAATCAACATGGCAACAAGCATTAAAAGTTTGGATTTGTAATATTATTTAATTTACTTTTTTAGTTACCGGTTTCATTCAATTCCTACGGGATTACAATTTGATGGCTCAATTGCCTCTTCGTTTGGTAATGGTCCAAGAAACGTTTACTTTTTGCATCCAGAAACAAACTTTTACGAGTACGGGGAATTGCAAAAAGTGATATTTAAAGCATGCTGTATAAAAGTCAAAGATATTGCAGAAAGCGTATTTGTAGTACCATTGGGTGCTGCAGTCGTCGTGGGAGCTTGGACGGCTGGAATGGAACTTTGTTACATTAATCCTCTCACTGGGGTGGAAACTGTTTATCTTGCAGAAGATTCTGATGGTACTGACTCGAAAATTAAAATTTCAAAAGGTTCTTTTACAAAAATTGTCCGGATGGATGAACTAAAATTTTCTACACACCAAATGCAACAGTTTGAGTCAATAGGAGACGTTGGAAGATGTTTTTTGTACTACACTATTTGAGTCATATTCTAGTTTTTGTTAATAAAAAGCACTATAATTTTTAAGTTTACTTCACAATATAAAATTTAATTTCATGAATTTTTCTATTTTTAGGACAAATTTTCAAGCCTTTAAAATATCAAATAGTTGCTCGAATAATATTATAAATTTTTGTATTTAGTACAAATGCTATAATTGGTTCTGGTGGTTTTTTATTTTTCCTTGTCATTTTGTTTTTAATGTATATTTATGCTGCAAATACTTTGTCCGGTTTGACTTTGTTTATGTGTACAATGTAATAATGAACTTTAAATTGTAAACAAATAGTTATTATTTTCGAGATTTCGAAGCGCATATTTTATTTAAAAAATATATATTATTGTGTGTTAGGTTGAGTCTGCTATTGTATCGAAAGAAATATTTATTTGACTTTACATCGAAGGTTAAGTGTAAACATAATGAGAAATTAAATTGATTACAAATAATAATTCAAAGAGTAAAAAAATCAATCAGTTGCACAATATTCATTTGGTCATAATTAATTACGTTATTTGAAGTTTTATGTTGTGTGGGATAACCTGCTGTAGCATGTTCACGACTTTAGTTTTTGATAAAAAATCGCATGCAAGTTATTGTCGCATCTTGTTGGCATTTATCCGCTTTTCAATTGCCATTTAAGTTCCTCCAACAGGTATTGTTTTTCCAAAATGTAATTTCAATTTTCATTTTAACCACTATTTGCGAATTGCTGAAATGACAATAATATTTTGTATCTAAAGTAATCCCTACATATTTTAATTTGTCTATAGTTGCAATTCTTCGTAGTTAAAAATTTCTTTGTTCTTTGTAGCTAGGGTAGGTTAAAAAATACAACTACTAGACACTAATTTAGTGAATGCAGTATAGCCAAAACCCATAACCTTCTAAACGCATAAATGTCCGAAAAAAGCCTGAAATTTGGAAGGACTTCTTGTTAAAATTTATTAGATATTGATTCCGTAGCTCATTATTGTGATGTGTTAAATTATGATTTGGTACATGGGTACTAAATTCAATACAATAACACATTTTTAGCACAAAGTATGGTAAGTAATGTTTTTAATTTCAGAAAGCTGAGATTCCTGATAGGAAACAATTTGGGTCATATCTAGGAAGATGATATTTTATTTGCTTGAGAAAGTGATAAAAGTTTTTTGAGCAGAGCATTATTATTTTTAAAAAAGTGTAAAAAATTGAAATCAAGATGACCGATACAACAAAATCCATAAAATTTCATAGACTTTCTTTGGCTTATCTGTGTGAAAAATTTGGCGATATTCCTGCCATTAATTTTTGCGAAAACCTTATTCAAGAAATCAACGATACTTTGGATGATGATAGCAAGTTCCAACTGAGAAGCAAGACATTTAACTCTTCAACAGTTATTTCAGCTGATGCAAAAAATCTTGGTTTGCAACCTCTTTTCTATTCTCGGATGGTCAAAAAGTTGCATCCTTTATCATCGGAGTACCAAATGAATGAGTATATTGAGAACGAACAAAGAATTATTTTTTACTGGCGGCCTGGGTATTTGTTTGCGGTTACATTTGATTCTAGCTGTCAATTTTTAAAATCGTATGCCTGTAAAAATTTTCCGTCACGTATCTCAGACTTGGTCGTACGCGTGGTTGACAATTACAGGAACGTTGTTGTCCCACCTGCAACATTGTTGAATTTACGAAGCTTTAAAAACATGATAAGTAAATATGCAAAGATCAAAGAGGAATATGTCGTGTTTGGCATCGACGATAAATTTGATATTTATGATGTTCCAGAGGTGCTTAACTTTTTTATCGACGTTTGTAAGCTTTAAAATGTCTTGTTCTTTTCTACTTACGATTATACCTAATACTAATAATGTATGTTTATCATTAACTTTAGCTTTGTTTAAAATTTTTTTTAGCGTTTAAGTTTAGTTTTTATTATTCTGTAGTCAAGATTTTTGGCTCGTTATTTGTAACATTGTTCCCCACTTTAATAAAATTTAGTTGTTTTATTGTTAAACGTTTCAAAAAAAATAGCTTAAAATTATATCTTGTTGAAAATATTTTTAACATTTGTAATTTTACCATAACTAATTTTTAATAGTAAAACTTTTCAGCTAAATAAAAACATTTAAAATTTTAGTTCGTCTTAGTCTACAGTTTAATGTTGTTCTAGACTCCCGAACCTAGTTACACAGATTTGTCTTTTGTAGCGCACTCTCGCTTGCTTTATTGTAATTAATTCGCTATTAGGTATATGCTGAGCTTTAATTATATTGAATATTGGTATTAGTTGGCCAGTTATTCTTATTTACTTGAAAAAAATTAGAATCATGGAAAAAGTAAAATCTAAGTGTTGTAGAATTCAAGTTTCAATTCCTAGTTGTAATGAGGCTACAAATAAAGCTTTGAAGTGCTGTTAGTTGTCTTCAACAAGTCAAGTTTTGAAAAGAATCTAGGCATACATTTTGCATTCCATCTCTTATGGTCCATTATACACACAAATTCGTAGCGTGGAAAAGATCGCAGCAAAAATTGAACTGTTGAGCAAGATGTACAGTTGATTCATTTTGTTGTTGTTGTTGCTGTGATCTATTCCACGCTACGAAACTGTAAGTATAGTCGGCCATAAGAGATGGAATGCAAATTGTATGAATCTAAGTTTCAGTGAACGTGGTTTGTCTGCTACCGCAGGCAACTTTTGTACATTACTTCGTTTTTTGTTTGTAAATATTGTCTACATTTTTGTTTGGTTTTTGATGCCACAAGAATAGGTAAGTGTTTTAAGTATAGGTAATATTGTTTAATTTTTAGGTTAGATTAGGTAAGGTTAGGTTACTTTCAAGTTTCATAGAGATTTGCAAACTGCATTTATTGTTTTATATAGTTTTATGCCCAATATTAATCTAAATCTATAAGGTTGACGTCCAAAACATACCTCATTTACCAGTGTCCTTGTTTTATTATCCCCCATCAAGAAACTGAGGTCTACAACTTGCTTTCACTCACCAGTTTCCTTGTTTTTTAATTAAAAAACATAACAAAACTAACTACAAGAACTCAAGCAAAGATCCCAGAGCCAAAGCGAAGCAGGAACTGACAACTAGCAAATAAAGAATAATAAATCTGTGAACTTACTCTTATAACGATCAGGTAACAACTTTTTATTTGTATTTTCAAACCTTACAGTACATTTCTTCATGGGCTAAGTTGAAATGTTAGGAGTCATGTTGTAATGCTCCTGATTTAGGCAGCACGTATAACGACTGAATCCAAAAAAAAAATATTTTACGATTGCAATTTGCTGGAAATTTAACAAAGCAGTGCAATAAATGAGGTGTTTTCTGGTAAACTTTTGACCACGTTGATCTGAAAAGGGTTAATCTGAAGTAGATACAAATTTAATCGATTCGGAGGGGAAAATAGTTTTAAACTATTATTTGGGTTAATGAGCAACGATTTTATATTTTTTTGTTCCAACAGGAATATCAAATTCCCGAAGTAAGCTAATGGATAAGACTGGGCCAGTGTGTGTGTCCAATGCACTATCGGGTTTGGGGTGTTTAGACATGTGCAATGCGGAGTTTGAGCATTTTGTGGCAGTACTACCTGAAGAGGTAATAAATTATTACTAATTTGACCGTATTTCTAGATTGATTTTGCATTTTTATTTTTCCGTGATTTATGTAATTAATTTGTATTAACTCTTTTTTTTAAATTGCTTTGATTATTAAAGATTTGGGGACTTGTGGCTGACAAGCTGCGCAGAAAGAACGCGGAATACGTTGAATGTCTGTGCAACTCATCAATGTTCTTTCGTGAGCTCCTTGCCTCTCAAAGAACTCTTTTCTTGTTTGAAAAGGTTTTTCCACTTGTGACATCATCAATGTGGAACATTGAAGGACTGGACGGATTATCCACTTTAGAAGTTTTCAAATGCCGCGAAGTGTGTTCTCAATGGAACAATGCTACTGAACAATTAATAATTAGAAGTTTTCAGCATTTTGGAAAAGTGGCAAATAAGAATCAGCCCCACCCGATTAGCACTGCATTCAAGTTAATTTTGAAAAATTATTTTTCAAATTTGATTGAAGATGGTGAAACACGTGTCAGGCCAAAATGCTCTATACACAACTTTTTGGAACACTTTGAGCTTAGTCATTCAATGAATCATAGAATTGGACGAAATCCATTTACTTGGAAAAATTGCTCAATATCAATATTTAGTGATACTGATATTTTTGACGATCTTGAAAAGGAGGACTGTTTGCGTTTTTTGGAAGGCGTGACCTTGGCACTATCAAAGTATGGACATCATCTTACATGTTTTTCAGTTGTTATCCAAAAGTATGATTTTTTTAACAATCCGGAATGGCTGCAAAAGTGGCTTTTGAAAACTCCAGCATTGTTAATATTGAGCGTTGTAAACGAAGATGATTGGGATGGGGAGGAACCAGAACCGAACTTGTTATTAGAATACTTAAAAAACAACCAGTTTCCAAAATTAAAGGCCTTGAAAGAATTGCGCATTACAAACATTCCAGTTCTAATGTTCAACCAAATGATTTTGCAAAACAATCATGTTTCAAAATTATTTATCACAATGCAAGACAACGATTACGATATTTTTTCGTTTCCTTTACCAAATTTGAGTGAGCTGGTCATGGATTATTGCCCTTTTAAAGTCGCTGAAAAATTGAACTGTCAAAATGTGCAATGGCCTATGAAGTGTTTAACCATTGTAAGTTTTTTAGATGACTCGTTAATTTATTTTGACCTTTTTAAAGCGATTCAAAACAAGTTTCGCAATACTCTTGTATCTCTAAAGTTGACAATTAAGGGTAATTGTAACAAGAATGATTCTTTACTTTGGAGTTGTTGTAAAAATAGCCGACTTGATTTGCCAAAGTTGAGAAGCATTTGGTTGAATCTCTATAACAATCCTGTGTGTTTGGATTTTTTACTACCAATGAAAAACAACTTGGAGGAAATTTCAGCAAATGAAAGTCATCATCTTCAAGTTTTGCAAAAACTAAGTGACACTAGCGGAACTATTGTTCAGTTTGCAGGCTTTGAAGGAAAATTATTGGATTCGAACATTTGGGCAATCTTTAGAAAGTTGAAGACGGTAGAAGTGATGGATACAAGGTATGATTTTAGTATGAAATCACGATTGTATTCGCGTAATGACTGGATGCAAAACAATGAATACATCTAGCAATGATGTTACCTACATTTTGATCTTTTTATCATAGCAGTAAAAGAGTAATAGTTTTATTGTTTTTGTCGTAAAGTGTTTTGTTTCATTCAGTGTTAATTATTCCGTATTATAACTTTTTGTGTTTGTTTTATTTTATATATATATAAAAACTAAAATAGCTCAAAGAATGTACATAATTATTACGAATATACATAGTGACGAGAGTGAAAATAATATTTGGTGTTAATTTAATTTAGTGACATGACAATTGTATGTATTGGGTTATATATACACATTATTTGTAAAAAAAACGTTGGTCTGTAGTAGTAATTTCTGTGTTTTTCTTTGCATTATAATTTTTCTTATTATTAGACAAAAATTAGTTTGATAATTAGTTACATAGTTATTAGCATTAGTCTAGTGAACAAGTCTAACCTAGCTCGGTCGCTCATTTTGTGGATGCGGATTAAATTTTGTTGTTTAAGTAAGAAAGTAAGTATCGTTTGATTGTATTGAAGTATTGTTTTATTTGCGTAATACATTTTTTAATCAATTCTTACTATAGTATTTCTGTATAATTATTTATAGGTTACAAAACCAGCTGATAAACTAGTGTTATGGAGGACAATAAAATTTTGGGGATTTTACCTAAAGAGGTAAGTAAATTAGATATTGCTGAAATTGTTTTATATTAATATTATTATATTTGTAGAAATTATCTTTTGTTTTAAATTTTACAAATTTTTGTTTAATCTTGCAGATGTGGTGCATGATATTAAACCGACTTTCGAATTATGAGGACCAAAAGAATGCTTCGAAATGTTCATCATTGTTTAGAAATATACTATTAAAAGAAAGAATCAAATTTCTTTTTGCCGATGTACTAAATGTTTTAGTGAAAGAACAATTAGTTACTACTACTATTGAATATGGAGAGAAGATGCCTTTTTCTCTAACTGCTTTTATTTCTCAGAAAGAACTTTTGATTTTGCGAAGAGTTTGTTGTACTTGGAATTGTGTAATTGAAAAATTTTACGAAACATTTGCTTTTTTAGAAATATTTCCATCTGAAATTACTGTGATGAACTATCCGGGGGTTTTCAACCCAAATAAGTGGTTAAATCCTTATATTTTTTCCGTGTCACAAGCCTTTCGATCTCAATTATTTATTTCAAAGTACATTGATGGGTTAGAGTGGGTTGTATCAAATAAAAATCCCTTTTTGGGTAGGTTAGTGGTATTGAATATTGGTTCTTATAATAACAGAATAAATATTAACGTGTTTAATAATGCCATAACTACTATTCTTGAAACATTTGGAAGGGAAATTTGGTCAGCAATAATAATTTTTAAAAGTTTTTCCCGTTTTACAAGTGCAGTAGAGGATTACATTAAGCTCAAAGAAATTTTGACTTTGATGCCAAACTTAAGATCAGTCCGAATACAATTTTTTCGCACAGTAGAAAATGATGATGTATTAAATAATCCACTTCCACAGTTGAGTAAACTTATTCATTTAGGCATAAAAGACGTGAGTGTAAATGTTTTGAATGAACTGTTTAGAAGGTATAATAATAGCGTCTCCTATCTCCAAATACATAAATGTGGTCCAGTTAAATATTGGTCACTAGCACCATTTCCTAAATTAAAAGGTCTTTTTTTGAATGCTCATTGTCAGCATTGCTCGGATGAGGCATTGCATTGTTTCGGAAGTAATGACAATAATAATAATCAATTGGAGACACTGTTTGTATGTAATCGTAAATCGGAACTAAAGTTTTGTGAGCAATTTGAAATTATTACAAAATACTGGTCGGGCTCACTCACAGGCCTGACTTTGAAAGTTGAGAATAAAGAGTTTGAGAAATTAAGATGTCCAAAAAATTTTCATTTAAATTTGACAAAGCTTAAGTGGTTGAAAATATACGGCCATGGGATGTTGAGTATCGACTTTGTCCAGCCGTTATTAAATTTGGAGATTTTAGATATCTCATTATGTATAGATGATTTTAAGAATGATTCGATTTATCAAAACTATAAAAAAGATCTAATGGCTGAACAAAAAATTGAGTTTGTTGGATTTGAAAAACGATTAGAAACTTCGAATATTTGGAATGTTTTGAAAACGTTGAAGAAGATTAGAGTAAGATTATCAAATAAACCACCATTCTTGTGTTACGAGTATGAAAGGAACTATTTCGGTGCTCTAGTGTCTTGTAGAATTGTTAGTGAGGAAAAAGTTGGAAATGTTCAAGTTCCATATACGATTGATTATGTGTTTACAAATTTACCTTATTATTAGAAAAGATGTTGAACAAACTGATAGAAAAAATGGTGTTAGTGTTTTATAAAAATACGTGTTTGTATTCGTATAAAAATTTTAAGTATTTTAAATGTTAATATTATTGAGAATAAATTTTGAATTATTTTGACATTTGAAGTTTAATTCTTGTTTACTTTTAGTACAATGAGTTACAATAAAAAAATTATAAAAGCTATTAAAACATACAAACGAAGTAATGAGCAAAACTTTTTTGGCATTTATTTCAAATTAATTTAGTAATAAATCAGCTTAATTAGACATGGCAGCTGACTAATTGTTTGTTGTATTTAAGCGTGTAATCTTTTCATTAATAATCATCGTTAAATAAAAAGAAACCAACAGGCTGTCTGAGTCGGTGTAGGACAAGTTTTTTTTTCATAAAAAATTGGGATTGGGAGCTAGAGCTAACTTCAACGTTGGCAATATCCACAACACGGCGGAAACGATTAAAATTTGCAGATATTTTAAAGATCCTTTACCATATTATGCTCCAAAATTGCGTCTTCAACTATGTATAAGGCTTGCTTTTTACTAGATCAACATATCAAATGTAAATTGAGCAACAACTCAAAATACAACTTGTATGCATGCGTATTGCATATATTCATTCTAATAAACTAGTAGTGCTACTTTGTATAAATATTTAAAATATACCACGTGTGTTATATTTAAGGTATTGATTTTTTTATTTCAAAGTTTGATACCAAACCTCTTATCTAAAAATTGGACATGAATATTTATATTTAGTAGTCTTATTTTTGAGTTTGATCATTCACACTGACAAACAATTAAATATGCAGGAAATATGAAATAAATCAAAATTAGTAAATTTAAAACCAAAACTACAGTAGGTAGTTCTAATATTATAGCAAGAAAGAATTTACTTGCACGTAAGTACGTACTCTCTGTTTTTACGTGTGTTCCCAAGAAAAATTTATTTTGAGCTACAAACTTTTTATCGCTCAAATTCTAATTTATTTTTTACTACCGCACCTTGTATTAAAAATTTAAAAAGTTTCAATCAATCATCATACATACATGTATATTTCTCTACTTGTGATAATCAATAAATTGCTTCAAATCACACCCCATCAAAAAAAGTAGGTTAGAAACTCTGTCTCACTCACCAGTTATCATCAGCTAAATAATTGGTTTGGTCAAGCGAAACTACGTATTGTAGAGACGACCATTAAATTTTAGTTTGTCTCATTGTACAGTTATTATTATCGATTGGTTAGTATATGTATTTGTCTTATGTATCGTGTTTTTTTGTGACTTTTTGAGTACAAATCTTTCTAATCAGAGTATGGGTGAAGGGGGGTAATAATAAAATTACTACTGCCTATACATTTTTGTAAGTACGACCTGACTGGAAATCCCGGTAAGTAAGCAATTAGATTATTTTTTTATCTTGTCCTATTCTATACCCCATGAAAAGGTTACATCTTTTCCATCGAGAACAAAATACACAGATTTAGAATTTGAAATGTGAATTATAACCAAAAAAAAGGTTTGTTTTTTTCTTTGCCCTTCTGGAAATTTGGGTTAGTAACGCTGTCTCACTCACCTGGAATCCCTATGTGGGCTGGTTAGGTTTTAGTAGTTATACTAGGAATTTTTAGACGTGGCTTTCGTTAACAACTTGAGCCACTTTTAGCACTGCCAAACTTGGCTTCTCAAGACTCAAAGTCCACTGAAACCAACTTTGTCAGTCAACTTTTTAACCAAAATTGTGTTTATAAGTCTTGCAAATTTATTTCTCAGAGAGTGCTTTCAAGCCAAATTTGTCAGCCAACTTTATAACTACTCTTTTCTGGTTTTTTCAAATTTGAAATTAGTGTCTGAGGGTATCCTCTCAATCCAATTTTGTCAGCTAACTTTTTTAACTAAAATTTGATTTTTTGTCTTGCCAATTTATTTCTGAGGGAGTCGTTTCAAATCAATTTTGTTTGGTTTTCAGGCGTACTGTTTTTTGTTGCTGAACTAGTACTAAAACAAACAAAAATTTATTCCATCCGGCCCCTTTAACCTTGAGCTAGTCTTTCACACTTTTTCTCACTCAACTCATACTCTGGTGACCAGTTTGGTTAGCACTTTTATCAAACTCACTGCTGCTTTGGAAGAAAAACCCGAATCTTAGTTTTTATTAAAACTGAAGTTTTGCTTTGGGTCTTTTTGTGTAGCACTATTACATTTTGCCAGTTTTCTGCAGGTTAAGAGTTTACGCTTGTACAAGGAGGTGGTGTATGCTTCGAAATTTAACAAAGAATTTTATTATCCCGTAATTTTTTTTTTCGTGTGATTTGCATGCCTAGTGTTTAAATTTTTGGGTGGAATTCTGAATTTAAAGAGACAATAATGGATTAAAAAAGGGAGTGTTTGGATTCTAAAATTTATATATTTGTGCTGAAATATTTAAATAAGGACTACACAGTTATTAAAAATGCTGTTTACTGTTTTACCACCGGAAGTTGTAAGTTTTTTCTTTATACTATAATACAAAAAAAATATTATTTTCATGCAATGAGGTTTTCAGTAAAAACTCTAATGTTTTGTTCAAAGTGTTTGTGGCTGTAAAAGTAGCTAAAATATTTGTTTTATTTAAATTTGAATATAGATTTACGACAACATACTTCCTTTTTTGGGAATGCGTGACGTGATTCGTCTAGGAAAGGTTTGCAAGGATGCAAATCTTTTAACTTGTGATTTTTTAAGGAGCCAGTGCATCCCAGACGATGACCAAGAGATTGAAATCAACGACACGGACAAGTCACTTGGTGAATTTATAAGTAAAGGGATCCCAGCTTCCCGTGTCTACCTGAACAATCAATTTTCTGGAAGGAACTTTTTTACTCAAGAATCTATGCCTACATTTCTGCAAACATTTGGCAAACGTATCACTCACTTGAGGGTTGAATCCTTTGGCCTTCTTTTAAATAACTCTGAGTTGGATTTCTATGATCAGCTAAGAAACTTGAAATGTTTGGAAATCCAAAGCATCAATAAGCAGGACAAGCGGTTACTAAAGCAGTTGATTGGAATGGACAAAAGTAAATTGCTGACATTGAAAGGAAAAGATTGTGTAAATTGTTTGGTAACACCCCCGGAAACGTTTGCCAATTTAAAGTCATTGAAATTTTCATTGTCGGAGGATGAATTCAGTTTGGAGTCAATCTTTTATAACATGGTCACGCTATCGCAATACAAAAAGTTGGAGACTTTGGGCCACTCGTTCTGGCCCAAACAAGTAAATGAAATCGATAATGCTTTTGGAAAATTGATTATTGGTCTTCTGGATGGTATGGATCAGTTACCGCTGTTAAAGTATTATGACTTGAAGCATTTCAAGGATATAGACTTTAGCTTTTTGATGGAAAACTTTGGAATCGTTGACCAATTTTTAAGCAAATGCGCTGCACAAGATATAAAGTTGATTAACGTAAATTCTACAATGCTTCAACTGGTTCCATCTTTTGATTATGACGGAAGTAATGTCTTGAGCTTGCGCAACATTCATCCGAGCATAGAATTATTGGGAATGAACGCAGTAGAAGAACTCACCGTCAGGACTTCAATGTCGAGCTGTTTATCCTTGTTTAAACCATCATTACCGCATTGTCTCCGAGGATTGAAGCGACTTGACATATTTATTGACTCGATGGTTATGCAACGAGGGATGATGATCAATACTACGACCGGATCAGTCTACAAGGAGGTTACTAAGCCAACCAGCGCTTCATTTTTAGCAACCATGTTTGAAAAGTGTGAAAGGCCATTGATTGAAGCTCTCAGGATATCTTACGACCAAAAGTTGTATATTTCTGCAAAGAATACACTTTTTGCTTCTGTCACATTAAAGATGAGGGATTTGACCCATTGTTGCAAAAATTTGACAAAATTGAAACTTTTTAATTGGCCTGGAACTAACAAAGCAATTTCTATGATTTGGACTGGATTTCCGTTGTTACAAGAAGTATCTTTTGATTCTTGTGCAAAGCTGGGGAACGTGGCATTTATCGGAGAAGACGTCAAAGATCCTTGCTGCTTGAAACTACAAGGTTAATAATAATACACATAAACTAACTTGTTGTTGAATGTTTAGAGCAATATATATTAAAAGTATGAAAAGACAAAGTATAATGAAATTCGGCTTTATTACTAATATGTTAGGTTATAATTTTTTTGTCGAATACTGGTGGTGATGAAAAAAATTACTTTATGCATATTTATATAGGTTTGAAAAAACTGGCTTTAAAAAATTTGGACAAGATGCCAAAAATCACCAACACGTTGTTTACACTGGTCATCAAACACCTTCCCTTGACACATTTTGAGATTACTAGTGACGCTCCTATAAATTCGGATCAGGTAAACTTAACAATATAATTAACCACAAATTTATTTACATGCTTTTATTAATTTTGCTTAAATTGCTCTGAATTTATGTTATCATTGTAATGACTAATGTTTTTTTTTATTTGTATATTTATTGTTAGGTTTCAGATTTGGGAATTTTAAGTTTGCAGACTGGAATTTTTGCAGCTACAATTGAAAGCTTTCCTTTTCAAAACTGGTCATTGGAGAAACTCGATGATGCTGAATTGCAAGATTTGAGTTTTGGATTCCGTTCGTCTTTTTATTAATCTTTGTCAGAATATATTTTTGAAAATACTTGTAATTTAATACTTGTTGCTAGAATTTTTCTTATACATATACAAATTAATTTTTATAAAACATCTTATCTGTTGATTTAACGTTGTTTATTAAAGTTTATATTGTATTAAAAAATATCATTTTTTTTAGTCTTACAGTACTAAGTTTATGAATTATGTGCTTAAGTTCTATGGCTAATTAAAAAAATAAAGTTGTTAGTCGCTAGTGTAGCCTGATTAGTTATGTATTTAAAATTTTGTTAATTTTCATGGCATTGTAGGAGTTAAAAATGATTTTTGTGGAGATCAGTTTTAATAAATACTTGTTAAAACTTTAAATTAAATACAAAAGCATAAAAAAATATTTATTATTATAAATTATTTAATCAATCAAATGATCAAAAATGAATAAGCCTGAAACTTTTTGTTTCAAGTGAAAAAAGTACTTGAGTTCAAAACATTTAACCACGTCACAGTAAAAAAAGTATAAATTATTTCATAGTATGAGTTGTATGTTCAAACTCATTATTTCAAATATCAAGTTTTTAAATTGAAGCATGAAATGTTTCTGTATAATTTCGTTTGAAAAAACGGACAACTTAAAAGTCTGATGTAAAGTTCAAGGAATATAACATTTTTAAACACAAAAATTTCTGTAATGTCGAAAAATTAAGAGAAAATTTATTTTGAATCATGGTATTAAATAATAGATTTATTAATTAGATGATTAAAGGTTATTTATAACATATAAAAATTAAATTTTGTATCGTTAGGTTGGCATTTAGTGTATTTCTTTGGAGCCGCTTGGAGTTCGAAAGAGTACATTGAGTGTAAACAAGAATTACAAATATTGCAACACTCTTTTTGAACGAATTGCAACAGAATATTTCTCGATACAACACAAAAATTCGACTTTATCAGGGGTTGATTATTCAGAATTCAAACATCTAATCCGAATAACACTGTCAATTTTTGTTTATTTATTTATTTATTTATTTTAGAAAACTCTGAATAATTATTACATATTTATTAGCTTGATATAAGTTAAATAAATATTAAGATATGATGACAATTGGTGGGTCCTTGATGATGGGTAAAAATTTGCTTAATTTAATATTTAGTAAAATATTAAAAACCCTAAGGCTACTACTCTAACTAAATCATTTTTATTACACTGCTTTAGCTTTAGAAGTAGCATCCTTTGGATTAATGATCTATGGAATCTACAAGTATCAGAAAACGAAGGCCGATGCAAAAAATCGTGTTGTTCGAATACAAGAGTTGAACGCCGATATTTCGCGTTTGGAGAAGAGATTGCACAATTCTCTGGATACTACGGACGTTCATAAAAGTGATGAAGCTGAAATTTCCAATTTTAGGGAAGGTGGCATTACTACTACCACTTGAAGAAATATTACATTCCTCTCTATGGGCTTTTTTAAGCTATGAAACTGAGAAGATTCGTTGCCTTTGGTAAGTATTGTTTTTTTTTGTTTTGAGTGTAAACTCTATCTAATAAATTTAAATGAAGTCATAAATATATTATTATTACTATTATTTTAAGTTAAGTAGGACTTTGAACTTATTCTCTAATAGGTATTCGCGCAGGAACTCTTCCTTTTATTTTTATACAAGTTGTATATCATTAAAAAATCAAAAGTTTACTCAACCATATAAATTTATCTCAACAATGAACTGCAATGAGCCTTGTATGTCTTGAATACAGCACAAGGATTTTAATATTATATTCTAAAAAGAAGAATAGTTAATTTGCATAGTTTTAGTTGGAATGTAATTGTGAAGTGGTGGTCTTTCGTGATGTTGATGATTGAATAAAAATATTTAGTTTCGTGTGAATACCTGACAAAAAATTTGAAATAAATGGACTTTATATATTAGACTGAAGCTTAAATATACCGTAAGTTTTACATATATACATAGTTAAGCAATTTATTTGGAATTCATTGTTGGGAACCTTATAAAAGATTTTATATTCAACGTTTTCTTTTTTAGAATTTTATTCCTAGTTTACTATTGCATAGTTACATTAAATTTCGTATTATTTTCTGCTGTTATTGTGGTTGGTTTTGGTGTAATAATAACAAAAATAAAGGTACAACATGCAACTGCAAATTCTCCAAAAAAAAATCATTTTCCCTTCCCTCAGGCAAGAGTAACTGAAAGCTTAATTTTCAGTTAGGATCAATGTTTTATCACTTTTTGGTTTCATTTACAGATTTTATTGTCAAACGTCGTTGAAGGTTGTTCTTGTTGTACAAAAAGAACCGTTATTGAAGAGAAAGGTATCTACCTGAATTAAATAAATTTAAAATTATATGCACGTTTGGGGTTTTTGCAGAAGGTTTCTGTCCTATGCCATTTTTTATCTTACACTTTATTGCAGATTTGTCAAAATGGCTACCCCAAAAAGACTGAAAATGTCCCCGGATAATAATGATTTGGTGTCTCTGGAATCCAGCCAGTCAAGTGAAACTCAAGTGCATTGCCTAACCTGGAAAACTGAGCGTTACTGCCCAAACTGCAGCGTTTTGTTTGAGAATCTTTTGTCTGAAAGGCATCCTGGAATCCAGTGTTCAAACTGTAGTGAAGAATTCAAAAACCTATTTGAAGCTGATGGAAATTTTAACCGATGTATTCGTTGTCTTGCTTGGATGAAATGTAAGTACCAAATGTTTTTCACAATGTTAGTGTTTGTTTAGTTAAAATACAGCCATTAACAATTGATTTAATAAATAATTGGTTTTTTTTGCTTTAAAGGCACTGAAAAATTTTGCATGTGCTGTGGAAGAGAAAACAAATATTATGACCCTAAGAAGCCAGCCAGTGTTAAAAAGGCTTTGAGGATGAAGTTGCGCGACTCTGTTAAACGTGAGTTGAATCAAGAATTTGACAAAACTGACGATAACAACGACGTTAATTTTGCAAATACCGAAAATGAAAACGGCAAGGAACATTGTCCAACTTCACCTTTAAGCATCAACGATTTGGGTGAGGAAAGGGATGATAGCGTTGTTGAGTTTGGATCTGAATTTGGTAGTTTAGACGATAATGAGTAAATTAAGTGTTATTTGGGATACAGTTAAATCGCCTTTTTTACTTTTTGAATGTATTTAATATTACTATTGTATTACTATGTATTCTTAATATTGTTGTATATTAATTATATATGAACACTTTATACCCAGCATTTTATTATTTAAAGTTTACATTGATTTTGATTTTGGGCATTTTTTGATGCTGTTTGTCCAACATGTGTTAATTTGTTTCATTAACCGTGTATTTGTTGTTGTATGTTGCGTTTACAAATATCCATTAAGTTCTCATTAGGGTAGATATTGTAATGATTTTTAACATGTCTACACTTACAATGCTAATCTATAAAAATTAAAAAAAAGATTATTCTTGTATGAAATGTGTGTTTATAAATTAAAAGCTGCTAATTATAATAAACTTTATTAAGAAAAACATTGCATTTTTATAAATTTTGAATACATTACTTGCCAAAAGTTTAAAAAGATGGGTTATTATTTAACGTGTAGTGAGATTAAACATGGTACTTCGATGCTTCTTCTACTAAATATTTATAAGCTAGCTTTACTGAGTAATCACTACAACATTCAACGTTTCATTTTTATCACGACTAAGAAAAATGACTTTGAAGTTGTTGCAGATTCTTCATGTAACTGTTGTCATTCAGAACCACTGTTCAATTACACTGCTGGTTTTTGTCATTGCAATATAGAACCTGCTAAAGTGCAACGAAAAAATAGATGATGAACTATTCTATAAACTTTAGTTTATTTCTTTGAATATATATTTTTAGGCAAATTGGTTTTCAGCTTCGTGGCGGCATATAACGAGTTTTTAAGACACTTGGTTTTTTTAAATCTTCATTGTATATGTTAATTTTTTTAATTGGTTATTAAAACCCGGAAGCGATATATAATGGACTACAAGGGAAACGAAAATGAAGATTTTTCAGATTATACTGAAAAAGGTTTGTCTGGAGGAAAGTATCTATACTTTTATTATACATGCATGAAATTATTGATAATTTTGATGCAACTTTGTTTTTTTAATTGCAGAGCTGAAAAAATTCAACCGTTTGAAGGCTGAATGTTTACGACTTCAGCAAGAAAATGATTTGTTACGGAAACAATTTGAAGAAAGCAGGAAGTATAGAGAAATACAGGAGATGGTTATTAATTACTTGAAGACCTTAGCTGTCAAACCCAAATCCAATTGAATATAAAAAAAGTTGAAGCGTATTTCCCCTGTAAATATTTTTGTATTTGAACAATTAATTGAAATTATGCTTGTTGAACAAAATACTTGACTTTAAAAGCCTTGTTTAAAAACCTATTTTTAATTAAATATTCTAATTTAAATTGCACAAACTAATTAATTAATTGTCATCTTGTTGTTTTTTTCAAACTAAAGTTTTTAGTCATGTAAAACCTTAATTCAGTTAAGTCAATAATTTGCTAATATGTAATCATCTAAATTAATGCTGAAAAAATAAGATTTTGTCTTAACGAAATTACTGTGAAGTATGTAGTATTCATGTTTTTGGTCAACTTTTAATTTGTGCTTCATAAAAAACTCATATAAAACAGTAATAGGTCTCAAGTTCCAAATTTAACCTGTGTGTTTATATTTTGGCGTATTTTGTTCATTCTTACCAGGATTTTCTTACAACAATTATTTGTTTTATTTAAGCTCAAATAGAAAACGCAAAGATTCTTTAAGTCCAATGTGTAATTACTCTTAAAAATGGAGACCAATAAGAAAGAGTCAAGCATTCATTCCAAATTAATTTGTTGTGATCACGTTTCAGAGTTACAAAAACAAGTGTGTGCTTTAGAAAATGAAAATATGTTGGCGATAAACTTCATTAGAGAAATAACATGTGTTTTAGGACTGACTGAAATCTCCCACGACGGAAAATACACAAAAGAAGATTTGGATTTGTTTTGCCTCAAGATTAAGGAATTTGTTGAGTTGAAAAATAAAGAATCGGAAGAGCTTTTAGAAAAACGTCAAGTTTTACGGATCATCAATGACCTTTGTTTAATGTCGGATTGGTATGTCAATCAAAGTTTTTGCATAAATCACCGTTTCGATAAACAGCTTGAGATTTAATTTTTACGTTTGAATTCTCTTGGTCTGTTTTAATGACTATGTATTAACGGATACGATGGTTAGGAAGCTTACGGACCTAAATCATCCAAGCCAAAGTTCTATCTATACGTTTAGTAATGACTTATGGACTTAGTATGGACCAAAGATGTTTTGGTCCATACTAGTAAAACCAGTGTCTGAACTATGCTGTTCGAAAATACTTGGTTTTTTGGCCCACTTGTAACATCAAGGTCTCTCAGACACGCTATGTTTGTAAGAACTTGGTTTGTTGGGCCATTTTTGAAATCGTTGTCTAAACAGCGATGTTAGTTAGAACTTGCTATTTGGCCGATTCGTCAAACCAAGGTCTCTGACTAGGCGTTTGTAAGAACTTGATTTTTTTCTGCCATTTGTTAAACCAAGGTCTACACAGCACTGTTAGTAAAAACTTGTTTTTTTTGTTTAATGTAAATGGGTCTTTGATTGCGTGCTTGCGACATTTTATCTTAACCCCAAAATTTTGTTGCAACGTTAAAGGATTACACCGAAATTTCAAAATTGATATTATATGTATACTGTCTGCACCAAACATTTCCATTGTTTATTATAATGAATTCATGGTTACATTTTATTTTTTTTAGCTGCCAGTCATTAAGTCTTAATGTGACGAGCAACAACAAAGTTTCAGCAAATCAAGATGTATTCAAGGAACCTCTCCCTGTCTCTACCACCAATAATAATAATAGTGAGACTAAAAACATTGTTTCACTTGATCAGGCAAATACAATCACTTGTTTGCGTGAAAGCATTACGTTGGACAGTACTGAATTGCCTGACCACGCTTGTATTATAAATTTTACAGGCGTTGAACAAAATTCAATTTTTGAAACGCCATTGCCTTTGCCAAACCACGAAAACAACAACTTTGACAAACATATCAGCACGCAAAATGAATTATTGTCCAATAACAATGTTACAGAAAAAGCTACTACTAATAAAACCACGTCTACAGCGTTGAATTTAAGAGAAACACATCATCATCAACCTGTTGAAATTGATCCTTTGTATTCGGATCCTAGAAGACCTGAGGCAAAAGTTTTTGCTTGTAAATGTGGAATGAACTACTTTAGTGAAAGTGCACGTAGACTTCATATTGTGACTATGAAATTCGGCAACGTTTACACTTGTAATAAATGTTTTAGTGGATTTCGGCATTTTTGTCAACTCAAAAAGCATGTTGCCAAAAAACATGGTATCCCATTCAAATATTTCTTGTGCGGATTTTGTCGACAAGAATTTGAACTTCATCTTGACTTTACAGAGCATTTAAATAAAAATCACAGCAAATAGTTTTCTAAAAAGCTATTGTGTATACATCATTGTAGTTAGGAAAGTATGCAAAACAAACATGCTAACAAACAAACAAAATGCAAAACTGTTACGACTTTAGAATATTATGTGACTGTTGCGTTAAATTTAAATTGTTTAGAAGAAGTTTAGGTACATTTCCACAAGTATTTTTTGTTCATTTTATTAGACCAATAATTTAAATTTTGAATAATTACAAATCCCGCAGTTGATTGATTGTGTTTGTTAATTATACAAACACCTCAAAAATTGTCATTCCACCGTTAAAAAAGGAAATCGAATCTAGTATATTTTTTCCATTGCTGAACTTTGAGTCTTAAAATTCAAATTTTAGCAAATAACCTATATTGGGCTTCACAAAAAATGTGATTTTGGAAAGTCCTGCCCTTTAGTGCCGTGAAAGTTCCTGAAAGTAACCAATAATATGTATTGGAAAACAAAATCTGTGTCTTCTATTTGCTATATCAGAAAAAAGAACAACAAAATTTCAACTCAAGCAATGTGACACTCACCACAGGTGTAAACATATTTAAGTCACTAACCTTGTGTATTTAACTTGATAAAAAAGTTTTAACAAATACTTTCACATTGTCCCAAAGTTTATTCACATAGTGAACTATCGACAAATGCTTTTTTACAGCACACCCCCTAAAATAACCGTTAGGTTGTAAACAGTACTGTACTTTAGCTCTTTGGATGGATTACCCGTATGTTAACTTTAAAAATTACAAACATACAAGATAAATGTAAAATAAATTTTAAAAGTAATATACCAAAAAGCAACTGGACGGTTTGACTAAAAAAACCTGCATGCTGGATACTTATTGTAGTGGTGCTTTTATTACATGCAAATGTTTGTTGTGCTTTGAAGTTTTAGAATACGTATAAATCTTTTACAATATAATATACAGAGTGACGAAAAACGATTGCACGTCTAATACAAAACTAAAACCTTTTTGACGGGGAAGTTTATGCATTCATTACGTTTTAGTTACTTGTGATATTGTTCGCTTAAATCGCTTTATGTACCACAACTTTGCTAAAAAGTGCTTTACTTTGATCTCTTTTTATTAAAAACTTTTCAGTACAATATCTTACTTGGATATTTTTTGGTTTTCAAATTTTCCGTGACAATTCTTTGGCTCAAATGTTACAATAATATAGACCAGTCGATGTTGTTCTAAGAAAAAAACTATTGCGTTATAAAGTGTTGTTGTGTTTCTAAGATGTCAGATTTAAATATTAATGACTTTAAACACAATAGTGTCGGCAGGAAACAAAATTCAAGCGGATCTGATCAACACATTATCATTTCCAAAGAAGCTATTGAGAAACCAGAACTTACAAAAGAAAACCCTTGTGACGACATAAAAGAACTACAACCAGGAGGTTTACAAAGTGATAACGGTTTGGTTTCAGCTGGGACTCAGACTTGTGGCTTGGTTCAGGATACTCGAAAAGTTTTTTCCTTGGACAATTTAGAAATATTTGTTATTTTAAGAAACGCAAGAAGAGTTCTCGAAGAAATTTTTGGTAAAGACACTAACATGTTTGGTAAGTTACAGCAACCATAATTAGCTTAATCATAAGTATATATCAATAAATTTATCATAAAATTGTCTAATTTAACTTAATTATTTATTTATTTATTATTACATTTCAGGCTATGTAGCATGTACTGTGATTGCCTATGGGCTGGCGTATGTACATTTGTATCACAAAAGAAGAGCTGAAAACGTTGAGAAAAAGTTAACTATGAAACTTAAGGAGGTGGAAGCTGGACTGACAAGAGATGTGGACAAGACTTGCGCAAGGATTGAAAAAGATGTGGATCGCACAATTGCAAATATTAAAGAACGAAATAAAGAAAAACTTGATGACGTTATTCGGAGAGTGGAGAAAGATGTGGATCGCACAATTGCAAATATTAAGGAACAAAATAAAGAAAAACTTGATGACGTTATTCGGAGAGTGGAGAAAAATGTTGATCGCGGCATCCTTGAAGATGTAAAGGAAGAATTGGCTCAAATTTCAATGTCAAGTAATGCAACTAATTTACATTCGAAAAAAATGGACAATGATGTTGGTAGGCTTGACCACCATTTTGACCAAAATCTATCGGAATTGTCAGCATCTATTGGAACTAACAATGCGCAAGTCGACAATTCTACAGATATTTCCGAATTGCAGAGTACTCTTAAACAGCTCGAAATGATTTTCAGTACGGTTAACGAACATGGTTTTGAAATGAATGAGGCTGCATATATGGAACAGGAGATGGCTGTTAAACAAGCTATGAATAGATTTGCTGAGCGTATCGTATTGCCGTCGCCAAAGGAGTTGGCAAAACAGTTTGAACAACTTCATGAGGCAGCAAGCAAGTTTACCTCCCATCTCGATGAAGGATCCAAAAGTTTGTCTCGGTTACAACCTCTAGAACATCACGACAAAATTTTCTTGAAATTACAAGCAGAAAGTAGTGGATTTGCAAGTGATTTGCTTGAAATGATTAAACCCAGTATTAAATTAATGGGACCCTCGCTACGTAGGTTAAGACCCAAATAATTTTAATTTTCAAATGTGTATATAATTTTATTACTCTGTGCACTATTTTATTATTAGTTTTTTTTAAATTTAAACTTTTACAAGATATCATAATTTAGAAAAACCAGTTGGGTTTTTGACAAGTCTTTGACATATTTTTCACAACATAAGGGATATTAATAATGACAACACCAATTTACTTCCTTTGCAAAAGCACTCAATTTACTTACTTTGTATATCATTTAAGCGTTTAGGTTTAGTTTCGAATCAAAGTAGTGCTACTTAAGTTAGGATAGTTGTTTTTTTTTATTACAATCTTCATTTCTAATGCTTACTTACTTCCACAAATAGTTATTTTTAAAGTCCATAATACATTTTTCTGTAAAAATTTAACCATTATAAATAAATAATCAATTCCCCTTGTTAAAGTATTAAGTTACAATTTAATTAAATATCAGCTAAATTAATTATTTTTGATCTTTTTTGTACATTTGATGTTATAAAATAACCTTTATAGTAATAAATGTAATTATACTAACAAATACTAAAGACATTTGTTTTGTAATTCTTGTAATAAAAACTGTAAAAAAATATTTTCTTGAAGCATTTTTGTGTGTCAAGCATTACTATCACAGTTAAAGTATCATACTAGGAAGACTCAAGTCTCAACTAGTCAGACATCCACAATAAACATATTATTTTATTAATACAATGTTGTTACCACAAATGTAAAAATTAAGCATTTCTGAACCCTTGCATTCGACTGTATTAAATTCATCAAACATTATTGTCGTCAATTATTTGCCAAAAGCTTGTTGGAAAAAATTTATAATATCTTGTTACATTAGAAGAAGTGGCCAGAAAGAATTTTCGCTACAAAATTTGTCTTAAATTAGTTCAAAATTCTATTTTATTTCACTCTTCCCTGCTTATTTCATTGTTTATCTTTATTTTGCACATTAATAATCTAGTGACCATTTTCTTAAAAAAAACTCGAGATAAATGCTTTTATCACTCATCAAGGTAGTTTGGTATGAAAACTTTTTCTCATTCATCACATTTTGTAGGCTTATTGGTTTCAGTGTAGCTAAGATACTTTACCTAATGCGGAAAAAGGAGAATACGTCTATTTAAGTTTGCAAAGTAGTTGTTTGTATTTAGGTTCGTGTTTATAAAACAATTGTTACCTTTAAACTTATTTCACTCTAACTACTATAAAACTTTATTTAGTCGTAGGTCAGAATTTGGTATTTGTAACTTTTCTGAATTCATAATAAAACTCTAAAAAAAGAAGAAATTGTAAGTTTAAAGGCATTTGAATTAGTTTTCGTTTAAAAAAATACGTAAGGTCTTAAAAATGAGATGCGACCATTTATAGCTTTTTATAAATTGTGTCTGTTTATCCAGATATTAAGTCCTCGTAATTTTTTAAAACGTTCTGGTAAATGAAGCAATCTTTCCAAATGCAGCTTGAGCTTTATTTCCGTAGAAGGGGACATGTCGCGCTAGAGAGGGAAAGCTAAAGTCACCGTAGAGCGGTACAAATCGCTTTCTACGGTGACTAGTCGCTTTAGAACGGGACAAAAATTGTCGCTTTTAAGGGCGACAATTTCAATCACATAACTTCTCAGAATTAATTTTTAGCAATGTAAGTTGGAACTTCACGTTCCATTAAAGACTAGTCGAACCCCAGGAACTGATGCAACTTCTATAATGAACAATAGCTTTTTATGATATTATTTTTGGAAAACATGCACATATTTAAACTGTGTAATGCTTAGGGTCAACTGTGTAATGCTTAGGGTCAACTGTGTAATGCTTAGGGTCAACTGTGTAATGCT
>JAQIWN010000752.1:0-27357 GCA_034699025.1 Entomobrya cf. arborea Gr-Col-00668
AAAAATTAGAAACAAACAGTAAATTGAACTAACCATCCATGCAGTTATAATTATTGCTTCACCTAAGGCTAAAATCAACTATATACTCAGCTCAACAAACTAGAAAAATTCTTTTTCCACAAAATTTTTTAAAACAAAGTTTATAATCACTTTTTTGTAGACAGAACAGAGAGATGAGATAGAGAGAGAGAGCAATTAAATCAAGCCACACACAACTCCTCCGCCCGCACAATCAGTACTCCTACACTACCGTACATAAAACTCAATTTGCAGGATACAGTTTTCTTTTGCTTGTTGCGTTGCTGTTACAGAAAAATTTTGAAAAGGTAAAATAAGATATGTTTTAAAATACAAAAAATAAATAAAACTAGCCACTGGTCAGTGCTGCTAGTGCTAATGATAATTTTAAGAGAACAAACAAGTGATGCATAATAAATATAAATTTATAATGATAGTAAAAATTGAGAATAAACAGTTTTTGCACCCACTAAGAAAAGAGAGCTGCTCCGCTCTCTGTGCTGTATGTCTAGTTAAGATTGAGATGTGTGAGCTGAAATCTAGTCATGTAATTTATTTGCAATTACAACTACAAACTACACAGCTATTATTCTTATTTTTAGAATAAAAATGATAAGAATGAAACATGAAACACGTTTAACTAGCTATAAAATGTGCAAAAGTGCATATCTGCATGAGTGTGTGTGTGTGCGTTTGTCTGTGCAAATATTTTATTGTTGGATCCCATTCATATTTTTTTAATCTTTTTTTTCAACGAAGGCAGTCAGTCAGTTTGCAAAACTAAAGACAAGGTTTGTCAAGTGGAAAACATTTTTTTTTTTCTTAGTTTTGCTGTACTTCAAAAAAAACAAGTGCAAGACAAGCGTAAATGCACCATTCATACCCTTCATATTTTTCATGATAAAATAATAATTTTTCATCAAAAATACGATATTTTCATGCTTTTATGCATTTTTATTTGGTGGGGTGGTGGTGGTAGTGGTTGGTAAAGAGATGTATGAAGTATATTTTTGAGGAGGCATAATCTTATAAGTCCATACACTATTAAAAGAGTAAAGTACATTGTTGAACATACCTGCTTGCCAAATAGCCATATCTTCTTGTTACTACCGATGCAATTGTTGTGGTTAGGGTTAAGAGTGTTGGTGGTGGTCAACCTAGGATGACTATCAACAGGGCAATCTCCGCCAGAACAGTGGAGTAGTTGAGCTGTTGAATGATTAGGGCTAGATGCTGAACATAACACTAGTTGCTGATTGTGATGATGATGATATTTTGTGGGGGAATGAGCTCTTGGACTACTACTTCTGGGGATGAAGGTATTACTGCTTACAACATGACGAAGAAGACTGTTACTACCTGAAGGGCTATTAAGAATATCATCAGTGGATGATCTTTTGTTGTTTGCTGTTGGAATATTGTTACTACAAGCACAGCCGCAACAATGTTGATTGTTATGCTGCTGTTGAGAATGATGATGACTTTGATGATGATGACGAGAAACAGGGCTCTGGCTTTTGATTGGACTGATACCGAGAAGCCCTTCTTGTGCAGCAACACTTGCACTTATATCACTTGTACTGTAGCTATGATTTCCTCGTTTTGGGGGCGGTGTCGGTGTACTTGGAGGACCTTCAAGGATAGCGGATGAGGATGGAGTACTGCTGCGAGGATGAGGATGATAGTGTGAGGAGGAGCGTTGCTGACTAACGCTAGTATTATGTAAAGTTGATACTGATGATCCTACACTTTCCCTACCACTGACGCTGCTACTGCGATGACTTCCATCATGATGCTGCTGCTGTTGTCGTCGACGATGGTAATGATAAGGTGAAGAGGTTGCTGATGAAGATAAGCCAGTGTTAGTATTACCGCTGATAGTATTAGTACTGCTGATTCCGGTGATGTTAGTGACGCTGGTTCCCTTCCTTAACATTTGACAAGAGCGAGGGACTTAAAGGGGACAAAGTTGTCGTTGGACGTTTTGGACCACACTCCACACTGCTTCCACCAATCTTGGCAGGGAGTGCAGGTAGGTGGGGGCTTAAACCCTTCCTATATACAACTTCCCACGATTCCACCCCATTTATTACACAAGTAATGAAAAGAGGCACACGCACGTTTTTTCTTCACACGCTACAGCGCAGCTGCAGGAAACAGAGAGGAGCGAGGGAGGAAGATGCGTTTATGTATTTCCGGTTTACACTCTCGATCATGGAATGGTTTTCTATCAAAGTGCTTTGCTTCACTTTTCGACTCTTCACGTTTCCTCTTCCTCTATCTTTTTCTTCTTTTAGCTCTTTCGTGAAACTTGGCTTTGTAGGAACTGCGGTTCTTTCTATTTTCAAGTTTCTGGACAACTGTCCTGCTCCAGCAAAATCAAATTGTCCATCTTCTTCACATTACTGAGCTGAGTAGTAATAAAAAAATCTTCTTGTTTACCTTAACAAAAGGAAACCACAAAAATAACAGGAACAAGTAATTAACCTCTGATTGATAATAAAAAATCGCACACACTTTTTATATTGTAACATGTAGTTATTCAATTAAAACTAGGTTTTGCAATTTTGGTTTTTGAGTGCACAGTCTAATCATAATATTCAATATTAATGGTAGTAATGACCCTTGTTGTTCTTTCTTGCATGCATGCCCATGCATTCATTGCACTCAACTCCTTGCACAAATTTACATTTTAATATTACATTTCATTGTGCGCACACACTCAAAAAAACACAAAAAAATCTTTATCAATTAACTAAATTGATGTGATATTTATCATAATATATTTTTTACCCTTTTTATCTCTCTACACAGAATACACAACAATGGCCACTACTACAATAAAAGCCTTGTAGCTTCTGTATCATATTTTCACAATTTTTACTTTTCATCATGAGAAAAACCTCTAACTCTTTTGTAAGATTTTATGCTAAACCAAAAATATCCCTAAATATTGCCACATAATAAAAAAATCCAATTTTTTTTCTCTCTTCTTGTTTTCTAAACAAAGAAGGATATAACATAACGCGTTATAAAAATCGCATTAAAAACCTCAATATATTTTTATTATACTCACACAGACAGACTCTCAAATTTTATAGTGTAAACGTTCCAAAGTAAGGGACAGTTGAACTAAAACACTATTTTCATGCTCGTTTTAAATTTCTTACAAGAAAAGCGTGAAGAAAGGGAGTACAAAAACACTAGTATTTTTCAGCTTGTTGTGTTAAACATCTAATTTCTTGTCTTGTTAAAATCTTGTACCATTTTAGCACATTATATATTCATAGGGCATCATAGCTATTACTTTACTATTACTATATTAAATTACACTAACTATTATGCACATTAAACACGCGTATCCAATATCCTTTTAATTCACTATCTGAATCACTGATTTATTCACGTATTTTATCTCTTTACACTTATTGTGAAAGGGAACACAAGATAACTACCTAAAAAAGTAAGACAAGACAAGAGATTTAACTCAGAGACAAAAATATACACACATTCAACACAACAGTTCTTATTTCAAGTTAAGTAAAGTAGGAATGTTTTAAATCTATAAAAGGACCCTTAACAAAATATTATAGTGTAGTGTATTGAACATCCTATTTTATGAATATTATTTTTTACTTTTATTTTTATAGAATCCTACATATCTCATTTTAATCCTCCATTTTTATTTTCTTCTCTTGTTTATTAAAAGTCCTTTTCTTTTAAAGCTCTGAACAAAATATCTCTCTGCAATAAATGTACTTGCAATTCTTCTATATTTATGATTATTACCTTTTTATAATAGTTATGCATTTTAAATCAGTAGAAACCATATACCTATCGATATGATAACGATAATACTAAACTGAAAGTTTTATAGTTTTGTTCAATGTTTCACAGGCACAGGGTACAGTCAACAGTGTTTATGTGTGTGTGGCAGTAATAAAAAACGAAGGGATCTCTCGTCTCGAAAGATGATCACAGGATTAACATAATGATAATCAAGCCAGTGTTTTTTTTCAACTTTAAGTAAAAAGATAATAATACAACTTGTGTAGTATTAGATGTAGTAGTAGCTGCGTGTGCTACTGTTGTAAATGTAAAATTAATAAGTAAAGTGCTACTTTAACGCATAGCGCAACAATGCACAAAACTGCAAAGAAGGGGTTGCTTACTTTTGCTTTGGCGTTCACTCACTTGCGCGTTTACATTTTTACATTGCGATGAAGATAAAGGGGTTGGTTTGGTATAATATATATTTTTTTCTGCTTTTGCAGCATTAGTTGAGGTTTTTTTTGTGAGAGTAGAGCTAATTAACTTGAAACTCTCTCTTGTATCAAATCAACACGGGAGAATAATACTAAAAAAATGTGTTCGTTATAAAAGCACGGACGTTGGGTAAAGTAGTTGATGTGATGTGATTTGATGGTAGTCAGTCAGTAGCACAGTAATCACGACCACGATATGATGATTATTACAACTACAACGAAAAGAGATGATGGTTGATGATAATGATTACAGAGAGGAGAGATATACGTTGACGATATTGAAAAAAATGAAGTGAAATAAACAGAGCTTTTAATGGTGGTACTAGCCTCACTCTTACTAAACCAAAACTCACTTACTACCTATATCACAGTTAGTTAAAGGTATTGCACTGTAAAAAGTACATTAGTATTACTAAACTAAACACACATCACATATGCATATCTTTATTAACGCATGTTACAAATATTATAACTAGTTAGAATGTGATTCTGATTGTATATTTTTTTACCTGTGTGTCTGATTGTTGTGGTGAGTATGTATTTTTTGATTAAAGTTTAACATTGCGTTGCGTTCAGTTCAGCGTTTTGTAGCTACTGCACAATGATCATTGTCATCATCAGTTGTTATTAATGTAGCTTCATGGCTTGACTGACTCTCTGGCTACTGAAAGAGAGGACAATGATGACGAAGAGGAGGACAAACGCTGATGATGAATGCAACAAACTATCATCCTGTTTTAAAAATGAGATTGATGACGATTTTTTTTTTCAGGATAGCGAGTGAGTGAGTGATGAGATGTATAAGTGTGAGAGAAGAAGGATGATGATTGTGTGACGTCAGTTGCTCAATGTAATTATTTTTTTATATGGAGGAGAATGTTCACTGCTATTACTACTATGATTATTACAAATGTTATTATCCCTCCGCTCTACCATCACCGTCATCATCTCAGAGAGCACACGTCCTGGTAGTTATGTTTTTTTCTGCAGCTAAAAATTTTCTTACTGCTATCCTTATCGTTTTTTTACACGTTTATTACTATGTAGTACATCTGCAAGGAGTAAAAATCCATTTAAAAAGAGACAGTCAATCAGACAGAGAGCGATGCAATGAATCGTATCGTAGTCGTAGCCTTAGCTAGTTTTAGTTGTTTGTAGGCAGGTAAAAATTATTTTGCTAGAACACACATGCCTATTACATTATTACACACACTGACATTATTTTATCTTTTTTAGTAGTAACATTACTACACACATAAAAGAACATGGCATGATCAAAAATCATCACATCAGCAAAAATTCATCTAGAAAAAGTCAGTCAGTAAAGTGTAAAAAACAGTATTGACTTGACTTCACTGGCTACTCACTTGCTTTTTAGATTGTATGCGTCTCTATTATCTTTACTACCTATCTTCATTGTGTAGTAACGTTTTTCTATTAAAGGGTTTTCATTGTTGGCTTAATGTTTGGCTTGACGCGACGGACAGAAATGAATAAAAAAAAGTACTGTAAAGGACGAATGAAAAACAAGTTAAAACTTACCGTGTACCGTACCGTCACTGGTAATCACCACAGCGTATCAGTGTAAAAAGGGTTGCAGTGCAGCAGCGTTTTGAGTACGATGGCGATGGACTGCATAGCACTAATATAGTTGAACATTGTAAGCGTTTTTGTTAAAAATGATTGAGATTGAACCTACGTAATGTAACGTCCGAAACGACGGACGTGAATTGCACATGCAGCCTAACAATAAGATTGAATTGAAAATTACTACCTATTGTATAAAATGAGAAGGTAGGCTAAATAGCTAGTAAACTCTGAATGTGTGTGTATACTTTAAATATTATTTTTTATACAAAAAAATTCACATTCAGTCAGATCTTTTGTGAATTGTGATACACTGAATTCTAAATCACTAAACATAAATAAGTTAGTCTGATATACACTTCTTTGTACTTGTTCATTATGCATTTTAAACTTGTGCTCTGACTCTGACTCTTCTGATGTTTGTTGGTAATCCCATATCGTCACAAGTCAAGTTAAAACAATAATTTTTACTAGTTTCAGACTTCATGAGCAGCCAACATAACAGCGAAAAAGGAGCTCTCTCTCTAAACTTGCCTTATTGCATTGCAGAGCTCTTGTCTTGTGTGTTTTGTTATGAGTGTTGAGAGAATGAATGCAATATGTTGTGCAGATGGACTAAGGTGGTTTTCTCCCCTTTTTATGATATCACACAAGAATCATGAAAAGTTGAACATGTGTGTGTGTTTGTGTCTGTAGTCTAATGTGCTATATTATATTACACACACCTAACTTTTCAGCCTGCCTGGCCTGGCATATAATAAGGCAAAACCATAACCCTTTTAATCCTCCCATATATTATTGTTGGAGTACCTATCTTGGTCCTTTATTAAATAAACTTTCTTTATGTCCATCCACCATCCACTAGTACCCATACCCAATATCCGATTCATTCTTCTCTGTTCGTCCGTGTATCCTGGTAGGCCTTTTTTATGCTTCAAACACAACACAGTCCAACGAATATATATGCATTGCATATGAATATGAATGTTCATTAATAAGGGTTTGATGCAGTGCACGTAAAAATTGTAAAACTACGTGAATCGTTATGTATGATCATTGATCAGAAAATATCATAAAGAAAAATTCTCAAATTCATATGCTCAACTAACCAACAACCAACAACACAGCCTTTTTTTCAATAATGCATGCCCAGTTAAGCCAAAAAAGCCAAAAACTCTTTTGCTGTCTAATGTTGCGTTTTGTTGGAATGAAATTGGATATCGGATCTCACATAAAGTAGCAAAAATTGTGCGTGTCTATTATTCCTTTGTAGCACAACACTACAACACACACAAAAAACCACCACATGTACACGGTAGCAAAAGTAGCAAAGTTGTTACAAAAACTTACTATCGCATCATTCATCACATCGCATCACATCATCATCGGCAATATTCATTTTCACAAAAAAACGTTCTCAATTTTTTGGCTGTGTAATGTTACGTTACGTTTTTCACAATTACAGGAGGACTACAAAGTAATTTTGGATATTGGTCATCATTACTTTTTTTCGTTTTTTATCATTAATGCATCATCTCATCATTTCATACTACACACGTTAGTTACGTGTGCCTGCTTTAGTGGGAACGGCTATTATTATGATAATGTGACGTGATGGGTACAATTACCAGAGCTGCTGATGCTGAAGCTGCTTGCTGAAAGAAAATGATGTCATATTCATTCCATCGGCCTTTTTTTATAACTAACTATTTTTTTCATTACACTATTTTTCAGACAGAACGAACGCTTCATCTTTCTGAGTTTTTGTTATGAGATGAGATAAGAATGGAAAACGCATGTAGAAAGGTATTCCGACACGGCAATGTCCACAGAATAATCTCACCAATCTACATATTATTTACCAATTATGCAGAAAGCCTATATAGATATAGGGGCAAAATGAAATGTTACAATGAAATAAGTATTTAACGACAGGACAAGGCAGTTAATCAACATAAAACGGTAAGTTGTTCGTGCTGATCAAGTGATTATCAATCCAATGTTCATTGATCATGTCATGTCTATGACAGCGTTAAACGCGGTGGCAGAAACCCAACTGTCTGTTTGACTTTGTGTTATAAATTAAATGGCAAAAGAGTAACAAAACTAAATTACAACTAGACATTCATGTAAATTGTAACAAAACTTTAAATGAAAAATGTTTTGTTATAGATCTGCTTCTGCATAAAAATGAAATGCGTTTTGTGGTGTGTAACAAGAGGCTATTATAGAGCTCCACAGCAGCATGAAGCGTTCATTCATCATTTACTTTAAGTTGTGCTGATGAATATTTTTTTTCGTTTTCATTATTGTGTGGCAGTGACAAAGAAAATTAAATTTAATGCCACCACCGCTTCGGCTTTGCTTTTAAAGGTAACTAGTTTGTCAGACATTGAAACAAGCTTATAGACAGCAGCATATAACCATATTAAGAAAGTCGATTCAATATACAAGCTCAGCAAATAAAAAATTCCATTATAAAACAGTGCGTAAGAAACTGATTATTATGTGGATTTTTCTAAATTAGCATAATGCAATGCACATAATAATAATCTGCAAAAAATAAATGAATGTTGTGCAATGAATAAAAAAATATATACCCACAAGGATAATCTGTGTGAACTTGATGATTTCAGCGAAAATTTTTAGACGCAGCCATTGGAAAATTTGTGTGTTATTTTTTTTATTTTAAAGTAAGTGTATTTTTCTGACTGCTGACTTCACTCTAATGATAATGCTGATTGACAATTGATTAGCATTTGTATGAAAATCCTGTTTTTCCTATAGAATACGCTGTTACACTCTGTTTTAAATTTTTTAACATTGCTTCCAAATAGATAGCAAGGAGAAAAACATAATTTAAAACAACTGTCTGTATTTGTCTGTATCAAAATACGTGGGCTTTAAAGTGGGGCTTGGGTTTTTGGGCTACTTTAATAGCTTTCTTTCGTAATAAAAACCATAAAATAAGTTTGTTCGAGTTCAAACATTTTTGATGCAAAGTTTTTTAATTCAGATCAAATATTGTAATGATCAATTCGATTAAAAACTGTTTTGAAAGCCCCCAAATCATGGACATGCCAGAAAATGGTGAAAGTACTCAACACAGTCAACATAGTTATTATTTTCAGATTTTTAAGTACTTATGTTATGCCGTGCCATTGCCATTGGCTGTCGTTTTTTTTATCGACAAGCAAACAATATAATGATTTTATTTTTTGAATTTAACGACATCAGTCAGTACTACTGCCAATCTAACAGCCATTATTGCATGGCATGCCATATCATATCATGACTTTGACATGCTACGGATATTAAGAAGCACGATACAAAAAACAAAACAATCCATTCGCTGACCTTCTGCCTGCTTCTCTCTCTGACTACATTACAAATAGTAAAAGTATTAATAGTTTATTTTTATTGGATTATTATACGGTAATGGAGTTGGTGGTGCAGTCAAGTCACAAGTCAACTCAACTCTCAACATTATTTTTTTTGGAGATAGCAGGATGTAGGAAAAAACGAACATTGCAATGTCAAGATTCTGAAAATGGGTGTTCTCCATATTATTCCTTTTCCATAATGCCAAATATGTCTGTAAATACAAAATACTATTTCCTTTTTAGTTTGTAAGGTAAGCTTGCTATAAATGTACGCATTGGAGTTTCACATTATTATATTTTGTAATAAAATATACACCAAGGTGAAGGTAAGCAGTGCTTACTTTACATTGCATTTTAGCCAGTTTAGTTAGTTTTACCATTCATTTTTCTTGTTCAGCTTTTTTTTAACAATGTACATACAATGCAGGCATAAAATGTAATGTGAATGTGTGTGCCGTGTGCAGTATGTTTTTTTCTTATATGATGACATCCGTTTCAGTCATTATCATCATCATTATTACATTTATTTGGGGTTCGTGAAGTTGGATAAATTGCTTTTTGCCCTAACCTGCAACCTCACCTTTATGATGATGTGTCTGTTTTTAGAGCTACAGCGAGAGAATATAAAAATACAGTTATAATGAATATGGTAACATGAAACTGAACTGGAGTAAGTATACATGAAATGAAATGCAAGGCTCAAAAGACATGAAGGTGAGAGAGACTCAATGCAGTGATACTAATTTGGAAGATTGATGTATTGCTATTTTGGCGTGTAAAAGGCTATTAGTCGAAGAGCACCGGTTTTGTGAACAATATCAAAAAACTAAACAGGATGGATGATGGGAGACAGAAAATGGAAAATTAGATTTATGGAATAAATGGATGATGATGATTATGATGATGGTGGATGGCATGAGAGAGAGAAAATCGACAAAACTTGTGTATTACGACGATGAGCAGCAGGATTTCATGCTAATGCTAAGGTAAAAAAGGTAGGAAACAATTGGAAATGCAGTGGAATATGTGGTTGGAGAGATTATAGTTATGATATGATATGATTGTAAGGTAAGAGTAACTCTAGAACTGTTCCATTTAGTACAGGGATTCTACTGACATGAAATTGCTGCACTACAAACAAGCGATTTGATTTAGAGCAGTAAACAAGCTGTAATGACATGAAAAGCAGCATGAAAAATATCTTGTGAATAAAAGTTCCAGTTCCAAAGTAATCATTTTTAAAGAATAAGAAAATTCACAAGGTCGGGTTGGGATGGGAGGTATTCCCATTTCCTGTTTATGAAAATTAATAGCATACGTTCAACATAATAAGCTTCCAAATGAACCAAGTCAGCATTTTAATCCAGATTCAGAGTTATGAGAGCTTATTATTAGCTGAGCTGATTTGCAAAGCTAATGTTATACAGAAATATGCGACTTTAATAAAAATCTATACAAAATCCACAGTTCACTAGCGATTCAGTAGCATAAAAATATCATAAAATTCTAGCTTAGCTTTGGGAACTTCAAAATTCATAGGTGAATAGATAGATTTATTGAGCGAGTACATCGTAATATCATATCACATAAACCGGCACACGAATGCATTGAGTGACGAAGGTGAACTTCTGGAAAAATCTTAATTGCATTCCAGGCAAACGCAAAAATGCTCAATGTTCGTTCGTAGAGTAGAGGTGAAAAACGTATTCATCCCAAAGATTATAAACTAAACGTTACCTATGTATTTCATTCAGTAATTATTACCAAAGGTCATTTCAACACAATCAAGACAGATTTTCAGGTAAAAGTGAAAACAACATGCAGATTTTGTACACACGAAACTGTAATTAGATTTGTAAAAATTACCAACTTCAATTAGCTGGCTACAAACCACTAAATATGGCTAAGAACTACATTGCATTGTCTTTCAATTTCTATAAATTTTATTTCTTAAACAATCATAAATAAATTTGACGGCAAACAATAGTAAAATTGAAGCATTGAATTAATTCAAGGTTTAAAAAGCCAAAGTTTCGCTACAACAAAGAACAAAGGGTAAAAAGCTCTAAGCACACAGAAAAGGAACCTAAACTGTTTGAATACGCTGCAAAAGACATCTAGTGCCTTGTTGTAAAATTACCATTTTCTATGATCTTCTGTAAGTTCACCAGCTCTCTACGCTTACGCTACTTTACACAGAGACCCAGAAAATTTCTTTGTTCTTCAATCTCAGTTCAGTTCAACTCTCTTCCTTCAACTCAATACTTTATTGCTTGGCTTTGATTTTGCTTTTTGGTTCTATAGACATTTCTTCACTTCACACCTACAGATTTTTATCCAAACCAAAGTAACAAGTAACTATTCCACTCTAATAATCCTGTAGCCAAATAGCATACTACTCTCAGGCAGACGCTGATACAAGCTGTTACAAGTTTCTGGAAAACCTGATTTGACGTGGGATTCCAAGAAATCAAAAAGTAGAACGCAGGTGCAATTGCCAAGCAAATTTTCAATGATTTTTCCCTGGAGCTAATTTCCATCTTCCAGGTAAACCTGTAAAGTTGTTTAACTTTATGTGCATGAGTCATTCAAAACATTCTTTTTATTCTCCAGTATCATATCATCACGCATGTTTTCGTCCTTTTTCCAATCACCAATTTTCTTTACCAAAGTTGCATGCTGGACATGCAACTGCAAACTATTCGTTTTTTGATGATATACTTATCAAACTTATGGGGAAACGAACCCAAAATACGACGCTGTAAAACCGTGCAGTACAATTACATGCTGCATAAGTATAACCGTCAGTAAGCAAACATTTTAATGATAAACCCGTTCATATCAGAAAAATATAGACCCGACTAATATACGATAAAGTATAAACCAAAGCTAAAGTCAAGTATATGTATAGGTGATATAGGTGTGTGTAGGTAAGCCACAAAAAAGTATTTTTGTGTGTAGGATAAGATCTCATCATTCCTTATCAGGAATATCAGTTGTCACTATATATCCAGTTCACAATTCAGCATAATATGTATTTCGTTCATTCGCCCCGTTTTTCCTTCTGTCGTACTCATTCTCTTCCATCCATCTAAAATGGTCTGGCCTGGCGCTGCTGGCACCATTACCATTATAAAAGTTGTTGTCACTTTCGCTAACTTTTTTTTCCGGCCACCGGCTCTATAACTTCTGTTGTGTTGCACTTTGTGCAAAAAATATATAACTGAACTGACTGACGACGAGCAAAGAAAAGAGGCTTTCTTTAGGCACCGATTTTTCACCGGCAAAGACAACGCCAAAACTTCAGCAGCCATGGCCAAGGGTGAACGAATTGGTTCATTTAAACCGTATCATCATCGATCGTATTTGTACTCGGGCCAAAAAGTAGCTCAACTGTCTACTAAGCTAATCGGATGGCATTTTTTAGAATATTTCCCATCATCCAATAAACATTTAAAAAAACCCAACTAAATGCTTTCGTGCTGTTTTTCTCTTTCAACTTGTCTCTTGCCTATCAAGACATGTACCAATATACCAGTATTTAAATTAGTTAATGTTAAATAGCAATGACACGATACGAAATGTCAAGAACCAGGCAGAGATCTTCATTTCTTCATACTGCCCAAATATTTTTTTCTCTATTTGAGTATGATATGATCTGCCTTAATCTTCCCTTTCCGGTTGTCGTTTAAGTTGACAAAATATGCAAAATCTTTGAAGAAAGCATACAGCACCTCAGGAAATGTTGTCGGTAGCTTTTTAACTCTACTTGTACCACACATTTATCAATTTTCTCTGACTATAAATAATAATGCGTAGGTAATGTAGAAATATAAAATTTGACATACTAATTTTTTATCTCTTCTGTGAATCTTTTATCTAGTGTACTTTGTATATTCATATTATATTGATTATAGCAGCCATAGGTGGCTTCCTCTCATTCTCTTCTCTCTAGTTTGCAATTTCATCTTGATACGACCTTTGCTAGAAACTCTCTAAAAATCTGAAATTTATCTAGTGGATTTTTTCTAGGAATACAAAAGGCATACAAAATCGCAATGATGTTCTTTGTAGTAGTGCTTCTACAATCTATACAATTTGTATGTATACTACTTTTCTATGTGGAATAGTACCATCACGTGTCACCACATCCTCGGGAGGTTGCGTATGATCTCATATTTCACAGCTCATTACTAAGTAATGAAGGATCTGAACATATATAACACTTCCGCCACTGCTACCGTGCTACATTCTCATTTTTATTTCATTTACACATATTAGCAGAAATGCGAAAATGTGAGCATGAAAATTCGCCTTTCTTACCTACACCTAAATACCTATACATCCACTACTGTTGTTCGGAAAATAAGGTTATTCTACAACAACCTGTGTTAATGAATGTAGAATCTGATATTGTATGATGAAATGATGGAGAGCGATATTATAGCAGAATATGACATGCATGAAGGAGCCTTCAGGAAAGTTGGTAGTTTCGCAGTATAGAAAAGGAAAAGTTGCTGCTGATCAGAATATAAATGTGAAAGAAGCTGTTGGAAAGAAGTATGTATATATATTTTTTGCATGGGTTGTTCGAGGAAACACTATCTCCTCTGCCTTCTCGTCTTCAGCTTCTGTTAAACTGGAGGAGGAACGAACAAAGGAAAGTGAAACTCACCTTTAATCTATAAAATGTCGTGTGGCGTGCGGTAAGCTTTAGGCTGGTCTTTTTTGGGTGCCGTGCAAAATCATACACAATTTTTTATAGTTTGTCAAGAGCTTGTGACATAACAAGTATTTACTATAATTAACAGCCTAGATGCAAAAATGCAATTAGCTAATTAACACATTAACATATCAACTTAAGTATAAAAACCGACAAATTTTTGGGGTGTAAAAAACTGCGTGCAACATGTTTGCCAAATTATGATACATGCCTTTTAATAAATCAAACTGAATTATTAATGAACGATAAGTTGTTGCAAACTTGCAGATAATTTTGAATGAAACGAGTATATTCAGTCAGCATTTTGTACTAATTTCACATTTATAAGCCAAGGTGTCGTCGTCGTCGTCAATAAGTTTATTATTGGCACGTGTGAAAAGTGTAAACGCCTCAGTAAGCATCAAATTCCATTAAAAGTTTTTAAAAAAATAGCAAATGTGTCTGTCTGCGCCTGTTTCAAATGTTGAACATTTTTAACGCTCCTCGAGTGAAACAAGTCACATCATAATTAAAGAAAGAAAACGACTCTTCCAATTCTAGAGAAAAAACACTTGCCATTTCCAATAACACATTTTTTAAAACGAACAATGCATCTCACATCCAAGTTCTTTGATTCACCACGAGCAAAGTTTCAAAGTTCAATCCTCCAAACGATTATAGTAGGTATACAAATTACTTAAATACCTATGTTGTACGTCTACGCATTCAACATGTTACAAAAAATATCTATATCTCTTTCTCTTGTGCAAATCCATGCACAAAGGTTGAGGTGAGATGACAAAGTGATGCAATTTTAAAGGACGCAACAACGCGCATCAAAAGTGCAACAGTAGCAGTCTTTGTATCAAAGTCGTTATATGGCACACTGCATCTTTTATGTTTTCTAGCGATTTTTTTTTCAATACTAATACCTTATGTAGTGCAATGTCGTGATGATGTGATCATGATATATATTTTTAGTGTTGCAAATCCAATTCAAGATTATCATTATAATAAAATCAATGCCTATGAGTTTAGTTCCATTTGCCTGCACAATTCCAAATGCATATAATAGCACCAGCACGTACGCAGCAGCAGCATCCTCTTATCAAAAACATTACAGTACATTACGTTTTTTAACTTCATTTAAATTATATTGAATCACATTTTTATTCCTTCTAGAAAATACTACTACGAGTAGTGTACTACGACGACATGACACACAGGCAAACAAGTTACCTTACCTTGCCTTCTTGCATACCTCACATTTAAGTATTTCTCTGATTTACATCATGTTTAGCTTTAATAGATTCCTCCTGCCTCCCTTGCCTTCATCTTGTAGTCTTTGTGCACCATGAAGCAAGAAGTCAAAAAGTGTCGACCGATTATACTAACTCAACTTCATAAAATTGATACTCATCTCTCGCTCTCATCGTCATCATCATTACCGTACTCATTCATTTATATTTGCTTTTGTACTTTACGAAACAGACCACAAAAATAAAAATTGGGACGACGAAAAGCACAAAACGAATCAAAATTCTCGTATTTTATGTATTTTCCATACATGATACACAGCAGCACCATACAAAAAGCAAAAGCAAACAGTCCACCATACCACCACCTCACCATCGACATCTCATAACTTCAATATCATATCAGCTCAAACGCTCATGTTCTCCTACGCTTCTTGTTCTTGTCTGCCATTGCCATTTACTTCTTTCTGCTAATAATGATGTGGATGGCTATGATACGACAGACATGACTATAATGATGACTAAACTTTGTCTTTATAATGTCAGTTTTGGCAAAACATTAAAGAACACAGTAAAGTACACATATCATTCTCATAAAAAGCTTTAAAAGAAAAGTACATTTAAAAACGTACCTTTTGAATATTTTGCATACATATTATTAACTACAGAGTACAGACACACACACTCTCAAGTTTTTTTTATGAATTCGTCTAAACAAGTCTAGTCTCCTCGGCTCGGCGGAATGGCACACACACGTAAGTAACTTACGTAAACGCACAGTCATTCACTTACATACTCAAAGTTTAAAAAAAATACTTTGTCATTGACCGTAATACATGAGGATAGGGACCATCAGAATACATACTATCGGTCGCACACGGTCTTTCTTTCTGTTTTTCATCTTATCGAAAACTACATAACAGTTTTTATATGTATGGATTTCTATATATCATATCATATCACATCATCATCCTCAAATAATAGATCTCTCTTGGTTTGGTCTCTGGTCTTCTGGTGCAAGTACACTTCTTACTGTGCAAAAACTGCATATAGGACTACACACCACATTAAAGGCATACTACATACCTTCCTGTCCCTTTCATTTTCTAAAACAGTACATACACCATTTCTTCTTTAGATGCATTTAGAGATGCACTAACACTGAAATATGGAGAAGAATATATCTAAAATACACAGTGAGCAAAGTAACATTAAAGGCACTTTTTTAATGTTTTAGTTGTTTTGCATTTTGGTACAAAATACATACGATACATTTATACATCATATCATCATCAAAATGTCTGTAGGTTTTGCCTGTTGGTTGTTTCTTTAAATGGAGGTACATTATAGATGGACTGTATTCTTGTTCCCTTTGCCTTGTCTTTTAGTTTTGTTTTAGTTTGACTTGCCTTGCTGTATTTCTAATTCTAAATGTACTTCGTCTTCGGGCTCCTCTACATAAAACTGCCGTTGTTGTTCTGAGATTACTAAATTACGTATGTACTACGTAGTTAAGAGGTTTGCCCGTCTTCATTTTCTTCGCCAGCTTTATCCTCAAGTCGTGAGTATGATTAACAGAGTATCTAGATGATTGGTATTTTTATAATGAAATAGAGTTAGTCTGATTGACTTTCATTCGTTGTGTTGTAAAACGTTCGCAAGTTTAAGGGCACAAGCGACAAAATTGTGCAAAAAAATATAGACAGTTTGCCAAGGCGCAAGGTATGGGTATAACTTTCTTTCTACGCAATACATTAAATGTTTTCGCAAGAATAATCCAAGTAATGTTTTTCTCTTTCAAAGTTTCATAACTTTACGTAAGTCTCATTTTACCAAAACATGTTTGTCTTCCATAACATAATCCTATTTGTAATACTTAGAGAATTAAGGGGTAACATGAGACCAGCCCAATTTTCAACTACACAACATAATTTCGATAGGGTAATAAAATACCACGACATAAAGATCGTTGTTGAGGTTGATGTTAAGTAAACACTGAAATACACTCTAAGGGGTAATATGATAATCCCACAATTAAATTCCTTTTTCCAGCCACGAGTGTGGAGTATATAATGAGCAATTTTACAAAACGGTACATGCTTACAACAAAAATTCAATTTCTATTGAAATCATATAACTTACTTTCATAACGTTTTTTCCATATCCATCCACCACACGTGTATATATTTAATACCCAATCCAATTCCTCTCATCTCAAATGTACATATGAATGCATAATATTATGTTGTTCACCTTCTCAATTTTCCACAATGCATAATAGTCAGGCAAGGCATACTACTTATATATAAAGTTTCTTTATATGAAACGGTTAGTGATGTGTAGACCTCTCAAACTTATGAATTGGCATATTTTTTATGCTTGCCCATATATCACTGATCTTTAGCAAGTGGATGTTTCATAAAAATTGAATAGTTTTGGGACCATGTCTATTTGCATATTTTGACATATTTTGGGACTTATCTGCATAAAACATATTACAGTAATATTTTATTGATTTACTGGAATATTTTCTATGAACAGTCATTTAAACCGATTTTTCAGCTAAAATATACTAAAATTATAATGATCTGATGTCCAGCAGTGACTAAAATACAAAAAAAATACTAGAAAAATATCATAAACTGTTGTATTTTCACAGAATGAGATGAATTTAGAAGGCCAGTAGGGTTTTAGTGTGTACAAAAGGCTTGATTTTGTTTAAAACACGTTCAATTTGCCTGATTTACTTGCATATTTACTGGAATATTTTGGCGATTTATGCTGCATATTTGCATACATATTTCATCGGTTCTATGCTCATATGTTTGGGAGGTCTAGTGATGTGGATTGGATTTGTGGATGTGATCATGTTCATGATGTGATGTGGATTGTAGATGTTGTACTTTCGTTTCATATACCAGAAAATACGTACATTTTATTTATACGCTTGTTGTGCTCTCGCTCTCCTTCTTCGCCTCCTCTGTTCGCTTTGTGTTCTCTGTTCAATTCAGTTGAGTCGTTTCGTTCTCCTTTTTTTTCTTTCTTCTAACCTAACTTCCATATATTTTATGCTGCTGCAATGCAATGATGTTGGCTGAATGTGCGAGCGAGCAAGTCAACTATGTTGGTCGACTGTAAAAATACTACACACACACACAACTCCTCTTACATTTTATGCATATTTTCCCTTACACACTCTCTATTCACTATGCAATGCTCTACCTTTCTGCTCTGCTACTACTGTACTTGGTCCTCCTTTGCTGCCATTTTGTTTCTCAAGTCTGACACATCCAAAACTCGACGTATCCCAAGTCGATAAGCAAAACCTCAAGTCCTCATCTCCTTTCTTTTCAACTGAACAGGTCAACAGGTCAGCCATACACAAAATCTATGCTCCCTTCCCCTTGTCTTTAACGGACATCTTGCATCTAAAAAAGCATTTTTTCCCTATCTCGCATTTCGCATCTTTTTTTCCTCTTCGTCTCCGTCTCGTCGTCCAATACCTCCACCATACTCAAACCCAAACCTCCCTTCTACTTTTTAAAGACTAAAAAGACACTCTCAAATTTTACTGTTGTTTCGCGTTTTTCGGTGGCAGAAAACAACTTTTGTGTGTTCTCTTCAACTTCTGCCTCTGCTCACTACTCACTCAACTCTACTTTTCTTTCTTGTGTGTGCTATTGAGCATTTGGTGGTGTGGAATTGTGGATTGGATTGGATGATGATGATATGGTGGTAGTAGTGGTGGCAGCAGCAGCAGAGCCAAGAGCACTGAATACCATATAGAAAGAGAGAGAAGAAGGAGCAGGAAGGAACGAAGGAATAGAGAATTTTTATGCACGTATGAAAAAAAATATAAAAAGTAAAGTAATAATTATCATCATCGTCAAGCACTACCAAGACCAACACCACCACCACCGTATATTATAGATCTCTATATATTTTTTAAAACAAGAAGTGTAGAGAGATACAATACGACTTGTTTGGATTTTTGTTTGTTCACTCTCTTCACTTTTTTGGCTTTGTGAAAGAGAGAAAGAGATTCTAATTCTGATACTCCTGTTCTTCTGCAAAGAGCTCTTGTAAGTATAAAAAAAAAATATTGTCCTTAGTCGTGTTATTTTTCACTGCTCGGTTTTTAGTGGATTTGGTGGATTGGATTGAGTCAGCTTTATAATCTATTTGAAAAATATCATCTCTTTTTGCTTGTTAGTCTTGTTGTTTGGGAGAGAAGGAGTATTTTTTTATTTAGTTCCTCGTTCTCACATTATCATCGTCATCTCAACAGAAAGTTTGTACCACCGTCGTCCGTTTTTAAAAAAATATATAGTTTACTTCTGTGTCAAGGTAATTAATTTTTTTGGTCATGCCATAACGACCATTCATAAAAATACACAATGCACAAATTTTTTTTATACATAAGCAGGGTACACCAAGAAAAAAAAATAGCTGTGATATAGTTTGGCACAGGACAGGGCAAGCAAAAGTAAAGCAAGCTGGTTTAGTCGGTAGAAGTGGTGGTCGTGGTGATTTGATTGGTTTTGGTTTAAATATTGGTATATTAACTTTCAACAGGATTAGATTTAATTAGTGTGTATGTTCGGGGGACTAAACGTTTAGGATAGGTACGTAAAGGATTTTTAGTACTTCAAAAAGGTTGTGTCGGATTGGAGGCAGTGAAGTAGAATGAAAGAGGTTAACTTTGGATTAGATTGGGTTTAGGTAGAGATTAAAAATATTTTTCCTGATGATTAGTCGTTTTAGTTTTTTTTTTAGAGATTTTCCCCTTTTTTTAAGTTTCGAAAATTCTTTTAGGAAAGGAAGGTGTTAGAAGGAGGAAAGGGAGTTAGTTAATTTTTAGTTAACAATGGTTACAGTTGGTTACAGTAGTTGAGATGGTTTTTAATTTACATTTTTAAAAGTAATTTTGAAAATTAAATTGATAGGCTTGACTAGAGGACGGAATGAATATCAATTTTAACTTTGTATAAATTCCAGTAGGTTGAATAAAAATATTTTTTGGTGGGCGTCCCCAAATTCGAGAGTGGTAGAGAACTTGGCCCTGACCTTTTTGGTCGTCTAAATTCAAGTTTTGAAATCTCTGGTGGTTCAAAGTTCGGGCTGGAAGCACAGGTTAGGGGAATTTTGGTGGTGATCATTGGCATTATAAATTCTTAATTGAAGCAGTGGTTAAAACTACAAAATTGAGCACAGTTTTTTAAAATGAAAAGGATATAAATTGAGATGTTCGAAAAATGAGTACGGAGTACTAATTTTGACGTACTTCTTACGCAGTGATAACACTTTCATTCGATTTTGGTAGAAGCTGAATAAAGTTATGAGTCACAGTGATATCTGCACTGATTCCATGTTCAGTACAGCTGCGCATTAATTGTTAAGGTGTATTAGTTTGGTTTTGGTACGATATTAGTGTTTCATTGTTTTCGTTGTATTTCTTTTCAGAAATCGGTCACAGGAGTTTAGCCTTTAAGAAGAGAAGTCCACACGTGTTATACTACTTACGATAGGGGATTAAGGACCCGGAAAACCACTTAAATCAAACTTCACAATATGGCGTTGAAACGAATTAATAAGGTATGAGTATGACGGATTTTATGAGTCTAACAATTATATCTGGAAGGAAGTGGTGGAAGTTATTAAGAAATGGCTTAGGCAGCAGTAGTGAAGATGTTTGACAGTTAAATGACATTTGTTTTGACTTGATATTTTCTTTACAGGAGCTGCAAGATCTTGGGCGTGATCCCCCAGCACAGTGCTCGGCTGGACCAGTGGGCGATGACTGTAAGTTATTCGAATATTAGTCAACAAGTTTTAAATGCTTGACCAAATGAAATTGAAATTAAGGTGTGACATGATATTAATGGTGTTTTTTTTTCTATTTCAGTGTTTCACTGGCAAGCCACAATCATGGGACCGGTATGAATTTGTTCTTGTTCTTTTATGTTTAAAATCTTAGTAGCAAAGTTTGTTTTTATAATGTGTGTTGTGCATCAGTGAGAGTGAATCTCCTCACAATAGTTAGGATTTTTAAGTTATAGTTAGCAATGGAAGAAAATAGGACATACTTTAGAAGCATTTCTGGATGACTCAAAGTGCTCATGAGCTACGCTTGTGTGCGACCCAATTTTTAGCAAACCTTTTGAAACCCTTAGTTTTTGATTTTTTCGTGGTTTTTCTCTAAGTTGTTTAAGGGACCTTACAGCTTGTGTACATTCATTCAGTGATCAATTAAATTTGCGCAGCTCCTAATTTCTTTCATAAGGGGGAGTGGATAATGCTTGTGTTTGCTCCACCATGATGTAGTTAAGAAGTTACAGCAAGTGTTTGTGCTTCCAGATACAGTTGCATTATGCAACTCCCATAATAAAGTGATTTAGATTCTTATATTTTAGACGACAAGTAAGATATTTGTTTCGAGTTTTAGCTTTAGGCTACAGTAAAGTGATTGTCACATTAAACGAAACTGACAATGATTTAAAATGCTTAAGTTGTACTTAGCGTGCATTACATAATGAAAATGAAACATGTATTTGTGGTTTGGAAGTAGTAACAACTTGTATTAATTGTTTATATAGCCGGACAGTCCATACCAAGGGGGAGTATTTTTCTTATCTATTCACTTTCCGACGGACTACCCATTTAAGCCTCCTAAAGTGTCATTTACGACGCGTATTTACCATCCAAACATCAATTCTAATGGTTCTATATGTCTTGACATATTACGGTCCCAGTGGTCACCAGCGCTAACCATCTCGAAAGGTAATTACTCGCTTCATTCCAACATAATCAGAGTGAATGATAGTTCGCTTAGCTGTGAGTAATTGCTGACCAACGATAATGATAACCTTTGTTTTGTTTTTGTTTCAGTGTTACTATCAATTTGTTCACTGCTCTGTGACCCCAACCCTGATGATCCATTAGTTCCGGAGATAGCCCGTATATACAAGACCGACCGTGACAAGTACAATGAGTTGGCTCGAGAATGGACTAGGAAGTATGCCATGTAGTAATTTGTACATTAGTCACTCAACAACTCCAGAGAAAAACATCAACAACTAAAATTACATGAATTTTTCGTTTCTATGAATTGTCATTACTCTACTGCTGTGTAATTTACTTTAACCATTATGTGTAATACATTCTTTAAAATATAAAACGCGTAAAACTACAAAAAATATTCTAGGAACTAAGATTGATTTGGAGGAATTGTTTTGTCGTAAAATATAAAATTTTGAAAAAGTTTTGCTATGAACCAAAAACCAAATCTAGCAGCAGTGCACTTTTCTGTATTTTTCAATTTATTGATTTCAAATATAGTTTTAAAACAGCATTATTTTGATCCCTTCTTTGTCGTCGTACGTTTCCCTCTCCCATATATCTCTCCCCGTAATGCAATTATACAGTTGCTGATGATAAAAATTACTACAACTTTAATCTGCAAGGCAATTTAAAAAAATGATCTTGTATATAAAACTGATAAATTGATTGATTTTTGATGGTGAAAACGTGCGTTGACGATGATACTATGATAATTATTATTATTACTATTACTATATTATATAATAATAATTCATTCATATAAAATAATTAATTAAATAATGATAATGGTAAAATATTAATTATGCGATTTACTGTACATTTTATTGGACTGTATTTTCCGTGTCGAGCAACAAGTCGGAAGCGGAAGTAGGCTAGTAAGAGCTCCACACATAATCCATATTATATAAATATACATTCATACAGTTTTAAAGAAGTGCAGCAGCAGCAAGAAATACTGTACTAAAATATTCGCTCTTTATAATAAAATGATAGGATGATGATGTTCTTTTCGCAAAATTACTTTTACAATGGCTAAAGTCATATTATATGACTATCATGACATCCATGACTCATGACAGACGAGCTGTCTAATTACGGTCACTTGTACTGATAATCAGATAATCGTCAACTTGGAATGGTCTCTGACTGAGCATTACTCATTCGTGCTTACTGCATAGGTATTGAAATATGTTCCAAACTGTGTGCTGTGCATAAAATCAAGAAAGTCAAATAACGAAATGAAAACAAACATCTCAGAATTGTACATTATTAACCACTGGTCTGAATAGAATTCTTTTTTATTCATCTTGATCATTATTTCATGCGCTTTTTTGTATATTTTTCGTCATAATATGCATTTATATAATTCGTCACGAATATACCATTCATTAATATTACTCTTACTTCTAGTATAAGTGTTTGTTAATAATATTTTATCAGCAAAAATAGACATCTATATGTTCATATTCATACATTTATCTTAATCTAACATGTTTCAATTCATAACAATACAGTGCAATTGAAGAAGGTTTCGATATACAATAAGTTTATAGATTTCATAATTCAGCTTAATCTATTTAAAATCGATGAGCTAATCAAACATACAGCTCTATTCGTAACACATCGTGCACTTAGCACTTTGTTATCTGCTGTTAACATTTTGTTCTAATGCCAAGCAATTGACTAAATGCATCTCTACATTTTTATGCCACCCTGAATGGAAACAATTAAATTGCCATTTAAAATATACTTAAAAGCTATAATGATGTTGCATAATAGTTGTGTGTGCATTTACCAATCAAATAATTGCACAGCATTTTGACTTTCTATAAATTACAATTGCTAGAAATAACAGAAGGCGAAGCTCTTACAAGCAATCTTTCTTACTGTTCTGCGCGTTAGCAAATTCCAAAAATGAACTACAATATTTCGCACAATTTTTTCTTTACCTACTCTGTGATGTGAGTACCAGCGATGATACAGCAATTTTACAATTTGTTACCTACTTACAAGCTAACTATACTTAGCTAACATTTTAGACCCTTAACTAATCTTCATTCTTTGAATTTTACAAAATATTACTCGTATAGTTCACAACAATTCATTCAGATTCATATTCTGCAGTTCCTGAATAATGTTAAATGATTTTAGGGTATTGGTACAAGTAAAATGAGGCAAAGTAACATTGATCCAGCAACAATACAAAAAATGATACCAATAATTCAAAAAGAAACTTTCTATTCACGTAAATGTAACGAAGCAGCAACGCAGCGTGTCATCATGAGTATGTGACACTTACGACCCTTTTTGTTCCACTGCTTTTACTCCTACTTGATGATGACGTGGACGCAGAGGATCCTGTTCCTCCTCTGGAAGAACTCGTTTTCTTACCACTGCTACTACCTTCACTATTTCTGCTGCTTGCTATTACCGATTTTGGCTTATGGCTTTTTGTTGGTGTCTCGGCAGTGGTTGAATTTAAAGATGGTTTGTTTCTATTGAGTTTGTTACTTCCTTTACTGCTGCTGCTTGATTCAGATGACATGTCTAGTAACTGCGAATTTTTCAGTGCTTGTGAAAATATTCGCTGAGATCCCACCGGCACAACGACAGAAGAAAGATGCCCATTGCTACTGTTGTTTGAGCTACTACCACCGGTTTTTCTACTACTCCCTTCTTGCAGTTGTTTTTCCATCTTTTTCTTGATAAGTCTGGCACGCAAGTCTTCTTGATTATCTCCACCTGTAGACTTCTCCTTGTTATGCGAGTCTTCATTATTATGGCGGTTTTGATTTCCAACTTTCTCGTTGTGTTTCGCTGGCGTGTGATTTAGATCACTTTCGCTCACCAGCTCCACAGAGCGTTTGGACTTGGACTTCTGAACCTTTTCTTTCACGACTGCTGATTTCTCTGATGAACCCACTTGTTTTGCAGATTGGGCAGTGGTGGGTAAATGCTTTTCCCTCTTGGCAGGCATTATTTTGATAACTTTCTTAGAGGGAGCTACCATCTCTGATTCACCTTCAAACTTTCGTCTTCTTTTTTCCAACCTTTCCATGTGCTCAGGTGAGACATGGTTATTTTTAATAGTTTTTACTATCTTTTCTGTTAGTGGTTCCTCTACAGGAGGAGCTTTGGGAGCACCGCTTTGATTACTCGACGTTGATCGTGGCTTGGGCTTATCTTTATCCATTCCAGGTGACTTAGATCGAGATTTTGGCCGTCGAATATTTTGATTAGCAAATCTATTTCTAGGTGCTGGAGGTGAGGAGCGTGTTGGTGGAGATCGACTACGCGTTCGCCTTCGGCGTGGATTTCTGTCGTCACTATTTGTACCTGAAATGCACAAAGTTCAAATTCATAATACTGACATTTTACGAAGCGAAAACTATTGAAATTAAATGTTTAGAAAGACGATAAGCTTACGAAATGGTCGCCGAGGTCCACGCGGTGGCGGCGAATGGTTTCTTCTTCTTACGGGTGGATGTGGAGGAGGAGATCGAGACCGACTTCTAGATTTCCTATTTGTACTTTTGATGATATCTCTTTCTCTGGATCTCGAACGTCTACTTGGTGGTCTAGAGGTGCGGAAAGGGAGAGGTGAGCGGGAACGGGATCGTCTACCACGACGTGATGTATTATCTTCTCCTCCTTTAGAATTACTTGAAGCTGTGGGACCCCTTTTGTTTTGCAATTTTCTGGATAAAAACTTGGACTCAACACTTTGAAAGTCTTCGCCATCATCCAGGATGAGGGAATACGAAGATTTAATTGACACAGCATCAGACTCATCATCTTCACTCTCATTTTGGCGATGGGAGGACAGGGACCTCGATCTACTACGTTTTTGTTGGGCTTGATCTTTATTGTTCACAGGCCTACGGTCTTCCGAATCCATCAAGGCATCTTCATCATCACAAGCTTCTTCTGGATCACTCACTATAACTTCTTCGATAACTTCATCACAGTCTGAAGAGTTTATTGAAACGTCAGAGTCCTCTGAAAACAAAAGATATTCCACAGTGAGCTTAATTTTATACTAAACAGTGATTCTGTTGGTACTTTCTCTTGATAAATGATATATTTTCCCCCCAGAAACGTTATACTTACCAAGAACAAATTCCTCTACAACATAATCATCTGAATTTAGATCTTCTACGGATGCTCCACCCGGCACCAGGTCATCTGATGGCTGTATTTCAATAAGATTTCCGTTAGTTTTTATTCTTGAAAAAGTGTTAAACCTTCTTTGGCTACTGTTTTCCTATTAAATAGTACGATTTCTTATACATCAAGTCAAGAATGAATAGTGGAACATACGGAACAGCAGACCAAACTATTAAAGTGTGTAGTGCATATTTTTAAATATAAATATTTACCTGTTTATTCCGATTTTTCCCCAAAGTTTGCAAAGCAGCTTGTCGCAGTGATTCAAGATCATCGTCATCCATGTCCATTCTATAGAACCTTTCAGCCCAGGGGGCAGAGGTTCAATTCTAAAAGCACACCAAAAAATACAATTACATCATTTTAGTACAGCCATTAAGGAACCAGTAACCAGTATCAACTAAAGGGATCAATGAACGACCACTTCAAAGTTCACACAACTCACTCAAAACCATTTTCACTAATTTCCACCCAAAATCAATATAAACTCTCACAACTTACCAGCCACCCACAAAACGCTAATTACTCCAATTAGCTGTTATAGTCCCCACTTAATTCTTCTTCTTTTACCTCATTTGCACAAATCAGCTAATCAGCAGTTTTCCTCAAATGTCACCAATTTCACCCTTTTCCTTTACTTTCTTAAATATAAACAAAGCTCACCTGCTGATTATCTCTCATGCACATGCACTACTATAGCATCTCATCTCATTCTCACCAATTCATTCCATTTACGTGCATTACATTCCACCACACAAACTCCTCATACATTCATTACACAAAACTTGTTTTGATTTTTTGGGGAGTACTTCACTTCTTCGCTTTGGTCTTTTTTAGGAGAAATCTTTTTCTAACATTCAAAAATTAGCGGGCCGCTCACTCTGCACTCTCTCAGATTATTTTCTCACTTTCCACCAACGCAGCAATACCACAGACCAAAGCACCACCGTCAAAACAAAATCTCCCTTCATCAGCAAGTTTTATTGAAGGACATGAGAGATCGCCCCTTGTCATCAGATTAGATTATTGCATTGCTAAGCATAGGTATTTTCTCATAATTAACAGCCTATCCTACTTACTACCTTCTCGTCCATTCACATAAATATTCCGCTAGCTTACGTGTAAATACTGTTGTTTTT